>CANUEP010224906.1:0-19379 GCA_947857235.1 Jatropha podagrica
ATGTAAATTACTTGCCTCCTTATGGAAATTTAACCACTTCTAATTTGGGATCTAGCTTTAATAAGTGATATAGGACGGTGCTCCGGCACCGAATGTGGCATCCGTCGTCTGGTTCTCTGGGATTAGGCGGCGGGTGTTACAAAGAACAAATAATAAACTATGGAAATTTGAGAGAATGAAATTTTGAAGGAATTTTGATCGAGAATAAGAGGAGACTTAGGACATAATTGGTTTTGAAAAAAAAATCATCAGCTCATCATATATATATATATATATATATATATATATATATTCATTTATTAGTTTCTCATATTGTCCCTTAATTTATAACTGAAAAATAATAACCATAATTTTAGATAATTTAGTAAATTATAATAAATAAAAATGAATAAAATTTATTAACAAAAAAAATCACCTATCATATAAAAAAAGATAAAAATACCTATTTGCACTCTTGCACTTAAATTCTAGATGACTGCTAAACTTTAAAGGTAGTTACACGGGTTATTTTCACTGAAAGGATCTGAACTATAGGGGTAATCACGTAATGGGGTACCAACTTTAATTTGTATCTGTAAAATGCCTAAACTCACCAATTCGTAACAGCAAAATGCCTGTCGCCGAAATTATGAAATTTTGATGGTCAGATTGCCACGTATTTCACGTGTGGCATTTTTTTTTTCATGTTAGCATTTTTCTCTCTCCTCCATCAATACCCTAATAAAAAATTACTGTGTCAAAAATATTGGTCAGAGGGACGAATGGAGCAGAGGAGTCGCCAGAATTGAGCACTGGAAATAGAGATGGCGTCGAATATTGGAGCAGCGACATAGATCGCATATGAGAACTCCCATCGACACTGGATCGCGAGGAATAGTAGCTGAGATCACACACTGGACGCTTGAAGATGGTGGCTGAAGTCTGAGTTGTGGGTTGTTGTCCAAATCGCGTGCGAAGGAGAAGGGAGGAGCTGCTGTCACTACGACGTGATGGAGGTGTTGGGTGGCTGGAGGTGGCTGCGATGCTGGCCTGGTTCGTGCAATAGTAAGGAGGAGGGAGATAGTGATAGAGAAAGGAAAGAGAGAGGAGCTGTGGCGGTGGCTAGAGATGCAGCTTGCGGTGCTGCGTGTTGTGGTTAGGCGTGCACAGAGAGAGAGAGTTAGTGAGAGAGGGTGATAGTGATAGAGGAGAGAGAGGTAGGGAGAGAAGAGTGATAGAGAGAGAAGGAGAAGGCTGTGATGGTGGTGCGATGAAGCTTGTGGTGGCCAGAGTTGCAGTGGCAATGGCTGACATGGAAGAGAGAGAGGAAAATGTTGATATGGAAAAATAAGAGGGTTAAAAAATGCCACGCGTGAAATACATGGCAATCCGGCCATCGAAATTTCACAATTTCGACGACAGGCATTTTAATGTTACGAATTGGTGATTTTAGGCATTTTATAGATACAAATTGAAGTTGGTACCCCATTAAGTGATTACTCCTATAGTTCAGGCCCTTCTAATGAAAATAACCCACAGTAGCACAGTTGCACTTAAATTTTTATATATTTTAATTTTTTTTTTACAAATCAACTATTCATTTAGCTTTTTTTTCCAAATTAAATTAAATCATGTGTACTTTTTTTCATCACTTTTTATAAATTATGTACTATTTTGTAATTCTCTTCACCATAAATCAAATCTACTACAACTAAACCAAATCAATTGATATAAGTTTATTTATAAAAAAAATTACAATTTTATTTGTGCATCCAATTCAAATCGGACCAAAATCGCCAATTCAGGTTAATATTTTAACATTTTCATGAACCTTAACCAATCCTTAAATCGACAGTTTTAGTTCAAAATATTGAACTGCCATTTTCGGTTCATCTACAGTATGATTCGATTTAGGTTCGAACCTTACCGATGGCCATGCCTAGCGCCTATCCATATGCTCAACTATGGATACCAGCCTATGGCTACCATAGCCGCCGATGCCACTAAGCAATAATTATTGACTAAGGTTGTAGAAGTAGACAAATGAAAGCCAGTATGAGCTAGTGCAATCTATACGCAGGGCATGGTCAATAAACAGTTGCAGGGGCATGGCATCAGCTCCAAAATCATATGATGGTATCTCATGGGCCAAGAAACCAAATACCAGTAGAATAAACAAAGCAGGGTCTACATCCATTCGGGGCACTGTAGGAACTTCCTCAACCATAGGTATTTTCCTAGAAATAATGTTGAATTCTTCAAACAACAGACAGATCTAGAAGTCATTATAACAAAATAAGTTGTTAGAAGTATCAAAGTGATCGATCAACCATTGTAGCAATCCAGATTCAACCCGAACTTTCTAGTAGTAACTCAGCCCGTTGACTTCAAATGGTGATGGCAAATCCTAATCCCCACGGTTGAGGCTATGAAATAGTGCTTCAAATGAAGGTGCCAAGGTCTGATCCATGGAAAATGTGGAAGAAATTAGAAGTTTGGGGTAGTTTTTGAGTGAGAGCTTCATTTAGAAAAGAGAAAAGAGCCTTTGTAATGTGGAAAATTTTTACGAACTTTTATGGCAAAAGAAGCAAATGACAACTTGACAGTTGGCTGCCACTACAGCATTAGTGGCACACGTCACTGTGTATGGCACACGCAACAGCTTGCCAAACAATTACAGAAAATGCTGCTTTACTGCTCAAATTCAACAAGTAATGTAATTACCAGCTATGAAGCATAAATATTTTTGTATCACTCAAAAACATGTAAAGAAAAGGGCTTTTAGCATTCTTATATAAGAAAATAAATCATTCTTTGTAAGACGTTCCCCAAACTGTCAAAAAAATGAAAAGGAGAAAAACAAGCAGAAAAGGCAGAATGGGGCAACCAACTGAAGACATGTTGGACACTGTCTCCTCTAAGTCTTCACTACTAGTCTCCTCAACCTCTTCAATCACTACTTACTTGCATCCAATTCCTCAACTCACACGCCCGCCACATTGCATTCCTTGACCACGACTAGTAGGAGGCCTCATGGTAGGTATCTGCATACATTCATAAGCATCTTCATGCATACATGGCACATTTTTTTTGTGTTATTATTTTTGTACTTACAGATACGTGCTCATCCAAGAGCCTTGCCACTACCAACTTCAAGCATCCTACCTCGAACAGCTGGTACACCTAATTATAGTCATCAATTGGCAACTACAAAATAAAATAAGGGAAGGAGCAAATAATAAGAAAGCAAAATAAAGAAAGCAATTATTTGAGTAACGAGTAGAAGCTACTCACATAAGTGCAATCGGTTGGTGTCATTCGGCATAGACTAACTAGATGCATATCAAGCATGCCCTGGGTAGTCTGACCTGTGTGGTCTAGGATGAAGGAGAATGAGGTGCATGGCCCATGCTTCGGTGTACCAATGAAAATAGCTCTATCCGGAGCTCTAGCTTCTAGACCTCTTCCTCATGCGCTTGTCACGCTGTTGTTGCTACTACAAAAGTAAGGCACCGTTTATGAATAAAAGGAATAGACACAGGGGTAAAGCCAATATCAGAACTGGATGACGATTAACACTCACCTACACTAGAGCAGCGCCCTGGTCTCTATCCAACTCTTTCACCTCAGTAAAGGGGTCAAACTCAATAGGAGGGGGGTGTGGACCAACAATTGCATCCACACAAACACTATATAAGCACCCAGCACAAAATTTGCTAGGTGGTTTATGGCAATTGATCCTCTCCAACTTGTAGCAGTATCCCGCTCCAGTTTGATGGACCTAGTCGATAACATTTAATATGGAACATCGCGAGAACTTTCCTTCTATTCGGATAGCGCTCCCACTCATATACCCTTTCTCTGAGGTAATACATATCATAGAAGAGTCCCAAAAGAAGTAGATGTCTATGTTGATAGATGATACTTGCCCAAACAAAATTAGGGAAGTCAACTGCAGGTCCCCATAGATACCAAAAAGAAGAAAAAGAAAAATCAGTTATAAAAAATATAATAAAAAAGGGAGAAATAAAAGAGAAAAGAAAAAAACTGTAATAAACAAACGGTGAATTACCCAATCCCAGTTCAAGCCATTCAGCAGCTATTGGAACATCCTGAAGTCGAAGGCGGTATGTGAGCACCTTCTATTGTAGTGCTGTGCTCAGCGTCGAGGAAGGGTCCTCGTATTTACACCACCCTTAAAGGCAAATAGGTCATGCTCATTGTGAGCCCCCTCCCGTGCACGTGAGAGACCACCATGTGGCGGTGTCTGACTGGACAGTCCCATTAGTTGGTTTGTCATGAAATAATTTGGAAAATGATGAGATTGGTTGAAACCCTATTGTGTTCCTTTCCCAGTTTGTTTTAGTTTAGCCCTGTTTGTGGCTTAGTTTATCTAATTAATTGATCTAATCACCAATTTTATCATTTTTATGGCTCTATTTAGCACTTAAGTGATGTCTGGTTGGCTCTTTGGAGCGTTTTGACAATGTGTGGTGTGTTAGAGTCACCACCATATTTTGTTTTTGTCTTCGGGAAAAATATATGGTAAAAACCCCATGATTGACTCTGTTATTATGTGCCATAATGGATAAAATGCACTAGCCTCGAGTCATTGGGTTCGAGGACTAGGTTTACAGTTTCATTGCATGGATCAACAGTTTGGGATTAAATTAAAAATTAAAAGCATTATTTTGCATGAATGTCAGTTTATCGATGCATGGGCATACTCATAATGCATGTCAATATCTAAAATATAATGCATTAAAAGTAAGAAATTGTAATAAATGTGTGTATTTTAGAGGGGAGCCCAACTCTAGCCTCATTATCGAGAGGTTCTAGGTCGTGCAACACATTCCTCTAAGTCCTGACCAATCAGTTCGGTTAGGGGCCCGCTACCTAGGCTGAAATCCATAGGTATGCCTATGTACCTCATTTGTATGAGGATTAGGGTGCATGAAGTTCTACCATCGATCAGGTGCCACTCTTAGAGTGGGCATACTGGTGTGTCGACTAATTTCAGACTTTGTTTGAAAAATGGTTTTGAGGTTTTGTCGAACGAATTGGGCTTAGTTTGCCAGACGGACTGGGCTTAAAGCATGCATAGTATCGGATGAACCGAGCTTGACAATTGATAAGGTGCTAGGTGGATCGGGCTTAATTGACAAAGTTTGAGTTTAGTGATTATACCCTCATGATGTGGCTTGATCAGAGCTCCACAGTGTGTTGTCAACCAAGGAGGTCGAGTGTTGCTCCAAATGTAAGCTAAGGTAGGGCACAAGGACCCATATTATAGTCTTATATAATATTGTCAAATGACAAGTTATTAATCAATCACCTAACTAGTAGCTTTGACCTAGGGAAGGTCAAAGTGTGAGTGAAATTCGAAAGGATTGACTTTCAAGAGCCAAGCCGGGCTTTAAACTCAACTATAGAAGATGAGCAAATTCAGAACTATATGGTGGTAGAATCACAATAGATTATGAGAGTCATCGATACTTGAGAAGCGCTTGATCAAGCAACAAGAGGTGCTTGAATGAGGGGTGGGAGTATGCCTTTTATAGGCAAAGGGGGGTGGCTGAGCCAGCCTGGTCAGCGTCGGGCGCCCCAAAAAAGGCATTGGAGATCTGCTTTTCAGCACCGACAGAGGGTCCTAATGGCAGCCTGATTAGTGCCACTGCCAGAGTGGATGGCACCGATCCTGTTAAATGACCAGAATGCCCTTTGCCTTTGATTTTGGGGTTTTTGGGCTTCTGGGAGTCTGTTCGAGGCCCAAACGACGTTCGATCGAGCTTATTCTTATGTATAATGAAATTTCCTAGAGCTTGGTGCTAAAATCATGGTCAACACTCACAAGCCTAGATCTACATCAATACAAGGCAAAAATCAGCAAGTAAGAAAGGGCAACAATAAGTGGAAAAAATAGACAAACTGGAAGTTCGAATTTGGTACCTCTATAGACCTCTTGTAGCCTATCTTCAAGTGAGCTCTTTGGACACATAGGTCCATGCCGTAGTAAAAATGAGACAAGGTAGCAGCTCTCTAGTGAAACTACCTGGGTTCATTCGAATCCTATAATGGTGGTAGTAACACCAGATTTGTATCGTTGCCATGGTTCGTGAACAAAGTGGTCGATAGTAGATAAAATAAGTAGGCTTGAGCCACGAGGTCCACGTCCATCTTCACTACCTACGCAAGGGGTAGATCTTGATAATAAGTGTAACACTCTCATATCTAACCCTCTGATAAGTAATTGTGGGCTCCATGCCAATAGCGGCTCAAAGATTTGCCCACAGACTTGGACGATCTAGTGTCCTCAACTTGTCATCGAAGATCACTAATTACCCTCCAAATGATAACTCGATCATAGCAGTAAAGTCTACCAGCGTGATAGTCATCTCGTCAGATGCCAAGTAGAATGTGTGTGGAATCCATCCACCGTTCCATCAATGCCAATGTACTGGACAGTAGAGTCTGCTGTTGACCCTCTCTCGAGTGCCATGGGAAAGGTCTATGGGGTGGAGCCTTTCTAAATGGGCCCATTTGGTCAGTTTGGCATGAAAACTAAGAGGAACTCGCTTGCGAGTTGTTGTTTTATAGTCCTTTAGTGACTAGTTATCAGTTTCTCAGTTTTATGGCTCAATTTAGCGCTTTTAAGTGATTTTAGGTTGGCTCTTTAGAGCGTTTTGATTGTGTGTGGTGTGTAGAGTCACCACCTTAATTTATTTTTATTTTCAGAGAAAATATAAGTCAAAAACCCCATGATTGACTCTTTCTAATGTGCCACAATGGATAAAATGCACTAGCCTCGAATCATTGGATTTGGGGATTAGGTTTTCAGCTTCAATGCATATTGGATCAAGAGTTCGGGTCTAATTGTTGAATCAAAATCGTCATTTTGCATGAATGTCAAATTATTGATGCATGAACATGCTAATAATGCATGGCAATATCTAGAATATAATGCATTAAAAGTAAAGGTATGTAATTCGGAGGGGAGCTTGACACTAGCATTGTTTATCAAGGATTTTAGGATGTCCAACACATTCCCTAAACCAACCAGTCAGTTTGGTCTAGGGCTCGCTACCTAGGCTGAAATCCATAGGTATACCTTCGTACCTTGTTTCTATGAGGATTAAGCCACGCGAAGTTCTACCATCGATTGAAATGGCAAGGTTTTTTAGGATACTACTCTTAGAGTGGCCTTACAGATGCGCCAACTGATTCCAAGTTTAGTTTTAAAACTAGTTTTATTGGTATTGCCAGATAGGCTAGGCTTTATGTGCTAGACGGACCGGGCTTAAAACATGCATAGTGTTGGAAAGACCAAGCTTGACAGTTGATATGGTACCGAACAGACTGAACTTAATTGATACAGTTTGAGTTTAGTGATTATACCCTCGTGCTTGTGACACAGCTAGATCGAAGCTCCGCAATTGTTGTCAACTAAAGAGGTCGAATCTTCCTCCAATATAAGTTAAGGTAAGGCGCAAGGACCCATTTTATAGTCTTATATAATACTATTAAGTTTCAAATTATTAATTAACCATTAGATTAATTTAATAATGAATCAACTAACTAATAGCTTTGACCTAAGGAGGGTAAAAATGTGATTGAAAATAAAAGATCAACTTTTGAGAGCTAAGTTGGGGTTTAACTCTACTAAGGAAGAAAAGCAAAGTTGAACTTTTTTGATCATAGAATCGTAAAAGTGAGAATGAGAGTGGTTGATGCTTAAAATGCGCTTGATCAAGCAATAAGAGATAATTTGAATTGGGGGGGGGGGGGGGCGAGCGCCATATTTATAGTCAAGGAGATGGCAAAGTCAGGTTAGATAGGCACCAACCACCTCCAAATTGACACTATCTACCTTATGATCGACGTAGATCGGGTGTCCCAATGTCAATCGGATCAGTGCCAATTTTGGCTTTTCAGTAAAATACCTTTGCCCTTTGATTTTAGGGTTTTTGGGCTTCTAGGAGTTCATTTAAGGCCCAAATGACATTAGATCAAGCTAATTCTCATGTCGTTGGAACCATAATGGAATTTCCTAGAGTCGGGTGCTGAAATCATGGTCAACAGTTTGCCCCCTCTGAAAGATTGGAATTGATCAAGGCCCAATCTCTATGACTCCAATTTCAGCGCTTCTGAGAGTAAACTTGGTCTGAAACCATTCCTGGAGGTCCATGGTGATGTTTGAAACATCTTATGTGAATTTCATCTAATTCTAGGAAAATTTTTCTAAACTTGGTCTAGTGTATCTAATTTTCTGAGGCCTTTATGTCGTTCTCTGCCTAATAAAAAAGTATAGCTAGATTTGAAATTCTATCATGGATGTTTTAACTGTGTCCATTCTTTAATCTGAGTTAGGATGGGTCCTAAAAGTCTGTTCTTTCAAGCAAAAGCAAGGCCCGTTCTCCCCATTTTCTATAAATAAATAGGGGAGGGAGTGACCCCATTTGTTTACATCCTTGCTTACTGCTTTCTTTGTCCTTTGGTTACTTGATCTGTCACTCAAACCTAGTTGCCATGAGTTCTCAAACACTAAACACGTCTTATTCTCCGCTGAGCAATTCTAAACACAGCGTGAATGCTTCTCACCCTTCGTCGCGCACTAGGGAAGTGGAGCAAGAGTGGGGCCCACTATAACCACCGAGGTCAAAGGCTGGTCAAGGAACGATGACCCTTGTGGTCCTTGATTTCTTTGGTGAGAAGATGCAATGAGTGGGACACGTTAATCGCCATAGTATGGTTGCCCTTATGGTTCCGGATGAGGTCCCTAACCACTGGCCAATCTATCTGCAAGCATTCTGGTATATCATTCACACATTTTTTTATATGGCATGCTTTTCTTATGCAGCCTCCTCCTGGATGGTGTGAAGAGTCTACTCTCTTGGTGGGTCAACTTCGAGGATTGCTGGTCGAGGCCTTGACTTGTGGGAGCTTCTTGGAGGACTAGTTTGGGCAATGCGAGACGACCTGAGGCATTGCTGAGGTTATGTGCCCCTGCTCTCATCACTTTTTGGGTAGGTTTTAGGTGTAGCCTAGGTAGTCTAGGGACTAACTTTCATGATACTTTTTGGGTTGGTGCTGCTCTGATAGCTACACCTTCTTTTTTAAAGTCCTTATTATAACTTTTGTTAATAAAATATTTGCCCTTTTTATTTATAAAATTTTTTGTTTTATTCTTGCATGTCTGCTTTACTTATCATATGTGTTTGCATTGAATGCTTGAACCTGTGATTGCGCTAGTTGCCTGTATGTGAATGCTGCATTAACTACTTATTCTAGGTTTTCCTAAGCATTGATCGCCTGTTTTACTGAATTGGCACTGGTTACCCTATTTTGATTGTTTTAGCGTTGATCGCCCTGTTTATTTCTTGGCGCTGGTCACCCCATTTTTGTTTGTTTTTACGTTGGTCGCCCTATTCTAAGTGTTTTGGCACTAGTTGCTCTGTTTGACTAAATTGGCGATGTCGCCTTCTTTAATTGAATTAGCATTGACTGTCCTATTTATGTCTTGGTTTCGATCGCCCTATTTGACTGTTTCAACATTAACTGCCTTGTTTGTATCTTGGCATCGGCCGTCCTGTTTGACTGTATTGGCACTAGTCGCTCTGTTTGTGTCTTGGCATTGATTGCCTATTTGATTGAACTAGTGCTGATCATCCTATTTGTGTCTTGGCATCGATCACTCTATTTAGCTGAATTGGCACTAATCGCCCTGTTTGTGTCTTAGCATTGATTGCCTTGTTTGGCTATATTGGCATTGGCTGCCCGATTTGTGTCTTAGTGTTGATCGCCCTGTTTTGTTGAATTCAGCATTGAATTGCCTGTTTCTTTTCAAATATAGTTTGACCTCATGGTTAGTTTTAAGCAAGAGTAATTGTAACACCCTGATTGCGAAAAAATTTTCATTAAATAATTTTAATATCTATTAATTATTGTAATTTTTATTTGATGGGTTATTATTAATAAATACTGGAAAATTAATTAATTAATATATAATTTAGTAATATATATATATATATATTGTACTTAATTGTTAAATAAGAGCTTATAATTAATGATTAGTGATTTTTTTTAATATCTAGTACTTTACTTTTAAAGAAATGGATTAATAAAATATAAGAAGTGTTATTGGAATAAATAAAAATAAATATAAGATGAAGAAGATAAAGAACAAAAGAAAAGAAAAGCAAGAAACAAAGCTCTCGCTGCCTTCTCTCTCCCTCCCTTCTCGACGCCGACGGTCACCTCCCCTTCTTCCTGTTTGATTCTTGGCCAAACTCCATGAAAGTTGATAAATAAGGGCAGTAAACTCATCTACTCTATGAGGAGAACTCAGTTATGCCTTCAATTTTGGTTGAAATGGCATCATGGAGGAGGAATCGGAGTAAGAAAACTCCTGCCACTGTAGCAGCTAGTTCACAGGCGATTTCTTGCCGTTTTCGGTAAGATCAACCTGAAGGGTGGGCATCGATTAACTTGTTTCTTCGTGATTAGTGTTTTTCCTTTATCAATTTCACGTTTAGTTCAATCTTGCGAATCCACCATGAACGACGTTCTTGAAGCGACTGTCGATGCGATTTGCAGCTAGAGAATTTGTCTATTTTGCAAACTGAAGCCGGATATGAGTTCCTGGTGGAATTTTGAGTCTGGAAATGTAAGAACCGCCGAAACCGTTGAAGTTCAGTATTCCGGCCACCATGCACCACGGTGCTGGCGGCGATACGGCGAGACCACCAAAAGGCAGAATTACGGGATTGGCACGCTAGTTTAAGTGTAATTTTCAAATTGAAATTTATTACATACTTTGATTAAATTGACTGGATTAAAATTAAGTAAATTAAATTGGGGAATATTGTGAAATGAATTTTTAAATTAGTTATGAAATTGGCCAATTATTAGTAATTGTTAAATAAGAAAAAATGAGACAGTTAAAAATGTTATTAAATAAGCTAAAAGACAAATTAACTATTAAAAAGAGAAGAAAAATGTGTCATGAGATTGATATTGAAATTAAGAATTCATGATGGAAAATTATTGAAAAGTGTAACATTTCAATTTTTGAGATGTTGAAAAAATATTAAGAAAATAATTTTTTATTGTGATTTTATTATTTTTATTGATTTAAAAATCAATTTATTTGATAATAGTTCTTACAGTAACTATTTTGTAATTACATAAATGAATATTTTAAACTATTGTTAAGTGAGAAATTTTATAAATTAGCTTATTTGAATTTTTTTATTTATTTAGTATTTAAAATTAATTTAATTTATTTTACCAATAAATTATTAATTGGCTATTACAATTTTAATAATTATTTGCCAAAAGTAAGAATTAGGAATGAATATTATTATTATTTATCATTTGTTAACCAAGTGTATTTATTAAAATGCAGATTTATAGTGTATAGTAGTATTTTATTTAAATTATAATAAGGGCATAAAAACAATTAAAGAAATTTAAATACTAAATTAAATAAAAAAGAAATAAAAGGAAGAGTTAATAGAAAAGAAAATTTGATTTAAATCGGACAAAAAATAAGTAAAAATCCAATCAATTAACCAAGCAAAATCAAGGGAAAACTGTTGAATCGGACCAAAAACCCATTAAAACACTTAGGATTGAACCAAATCGTTCAAAAATCCCATTTTCACTCTCTCTCCCCGCTCCTCTCTTCTCCAAACAGCCCCGTCTCTGCCGTCTTCCGTTCCGACCACCCACGACAGAGCTGAGGCGGCGACCGGCACTCCAGACGACGCCGACCTCAACTTCGGCGTCTTCTCCAGCCTTCGTCCTCGTGGAGCGGGACGCAGCAGCTGGTCTTCCCGCGCGACACTGCTGCCTCTTGACAGCAGCGATTCCTTCCGTTTTCCGGTGAGCTTGAGCGTGCCGGCGAGTCCCTTCTACTCAGGTCAGTCCATTATCACCCCTAACCACCTTTGATTCAAGCACTTTTCATCAGATTAAGTTATTTACCAAAGATTTAGAGTTAGGTTTTGATTTGTATAAAATTGGGTATTTTGATAAAATTACAATTTGAATGATAAAATTTATTTGGGGATTGAGTTGTATGTGAGAATCTGAACGTCTTGATGTTAGGTTCATAAATTTCTGAAAAAAATTACTCTACGGCCACCGTCTGTGGCGGTTCCGGCGGTGGCACCGGCGAGGCTTCGGCAGGGCACTTGAGAGGCAGTGTCCTCTCTATGACGGGGTGAACGCAACCGTATAATTAGAATCTTCATCCAGAGTTTAGTACTTATTTTATACATTAATTTAAATATTTACGAAATTTAAATAAATGAAATTTATATTGAATAATTATGGTTTTAATTAGATATAAATGCGAAATTTGATAACTTGAAATTTATTAAGTAAATTGGTTTACGAATTGAAATTAATTGTATAATTTATGACTTAATGAAGTTGAGTGATTTAAATATTAAATGTTAGTGGTATATTAATACATATTTGATTTATATGTGTTTGATTATGTGGTAAAATTATGGTTGTGGATTGAAATAATAAATTATGAGTGATGTTGATGAATGGAGAATGGAAAATATATTGCGTTGGCTGCCCGTGGATTTAGGCTGTGATTTTGATGTTCATTTGTGTATTTGTGATAACGGTGATAGTTCCATTCATAGAGGAAATGCTACCAAAATTTTATTAACTATGAATGAGCCGTTTAAGAATGTGTGATCAACACTTGATAAATGAAATGCAATAAAAAGTAGATTTATAAATAATATTAAATATTATAAGTTATGTGCATCTCATAGATTAACAATAATGATTTAATGACTGTTGACTATTCGAATAATATATGGAAAAAGAGTGTAAGTGGTGTTATGAAATAATAAAAAAATAAGTTTTGGACTCAATATACTTAATGTGAATCTGTTGTATGATTTGATTTATTTTAAGTGATGAGCATGCTCGGATTATCAGCTCGTATTATTGGTGGAGCTATGATCATATGCTAGAGTTATTAGCCTTTTTTGAATAAGTGGTAGCGCTTTCACAGACCAAGAAACACCAAAATTAAGTGATTTAGTGTTTTTGAAAACTTATCTGTATCACTTTCTTCTAAGTATATCTGAGTCCTTTAAAAAAAAAGAAGATTTTGAAATAGTGAAATTAAGTTGATAAGTTGCTATGTGATTCTAGTTTATTATATATTTTTAATAATAAGAATAAGTGATATGACATTTAAATTGAGTAATACAATTGCGATTGTTTTTTTTTAGCATTAAATATTAATAAATTTTATAAATCAATTTTAAAGTTTATCTTTTCAAATTTTATGTTTAAATTAATGTATGTATTAAGTATCACTGAGTTTTATACTCAGCGTGTAAAGTTTTTCACGCGTAGGTTGAGGTTGTGAATATTCAGTCAAATTCCAATATCGGCACTAGAGATGGAGAAGGAATGTCCGCTAACTTGAGCATGGAAGTACTCTGACTTGGCATGTGGTATAAAAGAATTTAATTGGAGAAAATTTATTTTAAGTTGGATAGCATTTTTACAATGAAAGTGTACTTGTCAATTGTTGTTTATAAATTATATGATAAATTATTATTATTATCTTTATTAAATATTATAGTTTAAGGTTTTATATGGAAACTTGAGTTTATATTTCACTGTTGGGAAACAATATGTTTGAATACCATATTAGAATTTTATGAATTCCATTACTTCCTTAAAATATTTGTTTTTATATACATCACATGTATTTAAATGTTTGCACATGCTATTTTAATAAATGTTTCATAAGCTTCAGATATGGTATTTTTATTATTACAAAAACTACTATAAGTCTTTACATGTAAATGAAATTTATAACTTCTTATAAATGAACTGTTTTTTAAATATATATACACATTTATAGAGGTAAACAAATTTTTTTAAACCTCAAGGGGTTTGGAATATAATATCTTTTTATTAAGCTATTTATTTTATACAAATAAATAATATTGAATGTGGTCAGGAATTATATAACAAATTGTGTTGTTTAATAAAAAAATAACTTGATGAAAGAATAAATTAGTTAAATAATAATAAAATTGGATTTGTAATTGATTGAATTTAATAAAGTATTTGAAAAATGTAATTTTAAGTGATTTCTTAAAAAAAATCAAAATAAAGAAGTTATGAATTTTAATTATAAAGCTTTATTTTATCCACTTGGTAATATATATATATATATATATATATATTAGACATGACCATAGTTCAGTTTCAAAATCGAACCAATCAAAATTGAAATCGAACCGTGGTCGACAGTTCAAGATTTCAAATTGTAATCAAAATTAATGGTTTAAAGTTCAATTGCTATTTTTCATATATGAAAATTAAAATTAGTAGTTCCGATTTGAAATTGTTAAAAAAAAAAAAAAAATCACACTTCATACATGATTTTTAATTATTAAATTAATTTTATTTTTTATCATTAAATATAGTAATTTTACCATCATTTTAAAATTTATTAATTTATATATAACTTTTAAATTATAAGTTGAAAAAGAGAAAAAAAATTATTTCTCATTTAAATATTTTTAATTCAAATCTTATATGACGTGGGTACATATGTATTATCAACGAAAACATCTGGTGATAACAATAATTAATATAAATGAATTATTTTTTTCTTAAATAAATGTAAGCGAATTATGTGAACTGCAATTCCTTTATATTATAATTAAAATGACAAATAGCCAATATAATTTGAAAATATATATATATTGTGTATAAGTCTATTTTCAACATATCTCTCAATTTAAATTTATAAAAATTAAATACTAATAAATAATTTTAAATTTATATTTTATTTAGTTATAATTTTTTGATAAATTTTAAAATTATTAATTTACTCTTGTAGTCTTTTTTTATTTTAGTATTATTATTTGTTATTAATTTTCTTATTTAGCTAAAAAAACTAAAAAGATTAAAAAATAATTAAAATTTGGTTTCAAACCGACTGAATCGAAACCGGCGATTTTAAAACAGTCTAAAAGTGGTTCAATTCTGGTTCCATCTTTTTTGAAATCGAAATCACCGATTTTAAAATCGAAATTGAAAGTTTTGAAATTGTGGTAACATCTAATATATATAATTGATTTTAGTAAATGAAATAAATATTTGTTTTAAATGAAATTTAAAAATGTAATTGTTGAATTGGTTTAAAAACTAAAAGTAAAATTTTAAAAAGAAAATCAAGTTTAGCTAATTGTTTTTAATAAATAGATTGTAGCAAAACTAATGATTTCATCTAGTTATTAAAGTGAATAATAAACTTAAATATGTAAAAAAAGAAATATAGGTTCAAAGTGACAAATAAAATTATAAAAGATTTAAATTAACTGGTTTGATTTAGGATATAAAATTAATGATACTTAATGAAGTGAAATACAGATGTAAATAGAAAATAAGAATAAGAATAACAATAATATAATACCAGCATAGAGTTGAAATAAAGAACTAAAATAAATTGTCTAATTGAATATAAATTGGAATAAACCACATAAGTAGATGAGAGTCAATAAATAAGAAAGAAATGCTAGTGTTTCAACTTAGGTTAGTGGAATTCTAACTTATTATTTTGATTAAAGTTAAATGCATGTGATTTCACTTATATTTTATAAAATGATTTATTTCTTTAAAAAAATTATTGAAATATTATTTTTATGGATTTTAAAAAAAATATTGATGTTATTTACTATAATATGATTTTTAAATGATTCTTATAATTTGATTGAAAATTCTATTTATATGAAAAGGAGAATGTTGCTCACTTATTATTTGTTGTTTGAAAAGTGGCTATGATTGAATGTTTTTAACGATGTTTATGAAATTAAATGTTACCCAATATAATTTTAATATTGTTATATAAATAAAATGATTTATAGCATCACAAGAATTAATAGACACAATTATTATCCCGAATAATTGAGGACGATGGGCTTTTGCGCACATCTCATGGTTTTCTTAAGAATCACTTGAGTGAACCGAATCAAATAGGTTTGATTCATTTTATTGAACAATTGATTTGTGTAATCTCATTTTAATCATCAGAGAAATGATTTCCTTCCTTTGGTAATATTTTGAAAATGTTTGGAATCACCACCTAATACTAGGGAAATCTCTCGAATTTAATTAATTCATTGAAACTAATTAATCCGGTTTTAACCAAAGTGAGGCTAAAAGTTGAATATGGAATTGGAAATGTGTTAGGTATCCATTTCTTGGTCTAAATTGATCTCGTAGTTGTCCATATATTCATTTATTTATTAATTGCAGTATTAATTTTAATTAAGATGTAAAATCATTTCGATGTAATTTTAAAAAAAATATCAATTATACAATTATCACAATCAAAATCATACATTACACATGAAAAATAAACAATAGAAATAAACCTAAAATTATTACATACCAATAAAATGAGAATCCTTATGAATTCTTTAAAAATTACATAAATATTACATTGCAAATTTAAATACTATATTACAAACATATAAAATTATAGTGATTTAATTAAACACTTATCATCAAAGATAATCGAAACGCACATAATCATCCAATTAATATGATAATGATGATTGTAAATATTAGATTATAAAAATCACAACAAAGAAAATGTTAGATCAAAATTAATTAAAGAGCATTAAAATAAATTGTGCAAAATTAAATGAAAGATAATTAAATAGACAATAATAAAGATAAAGTGCTAGAAATTTAAAAATATATATAATATAAATATTATAGATATATTAATATATTATATAATGCAAAATTAAAGAGTGCATAAAATAAATGTTAGTTGACTTAGAACGTTAGCAGATTTAATAATTATAACAAAATTTCAAGTTCCTTGTCACAATATTCATCTCAGAGAGATGAATTCACAAATCATTGCAAAAAACAATATTATAATTATCAATGTACTCATCAAGATATAAGAAATGAGTTCTATGCTGTAGCTCAACTGAAATAATCCATTAATTTATTTTCAAAAGAATTTTTATTTAAAATTTAATTATAAATTTACACCAATGAGAATTAGCGGAAAAAATAATATTTTATGCCACAAATCGAATCCGAAAATCAAATTTAAATAGTTAAATTTGATTGAAAATTTCGAAATCAACGGAAAATCAGACTGAGTTGATAAAGTGGGCCGAATCGATTCAAATCGAACCGAAACCATTTAAAATAAATAAATAAATAAATAAATAAATAAAATAATAATAATAAAAAAGAAGAAAATTTCTTTCTTCCTCCCCATCTCCCTCGCGCGACCCGACCCTCTCTCCTCCCAAACTCAGTGTTTCTTCTCCTCCCCTCCCTCACTCTCCGGCCATCGCCTGCGACGATCGAACATAACCAAGGCACGAGCTCGACGAGAGCAACTCATTGGTGGTCTTGGATTGTGAAGCTGAAGTCGGTGATGGGAGAAATCGCGACTGGAGCTTCTGCGATTTGGCGCGATGAAATTTTCGGCGATCCACGCGATTCCGGCAAGCTCTGCTCAAGGAGAAGGCGTCGATCGATTCGTCTTCTCCTGGTGAACATTTCCGCTGCGACGATTGCGGCTGTGGAGTGCTGATGGTGAAACCACCATTGAAGGTGGTGTGAAGGTGGCTGTCAAGCTTGATCGGGTCTGTTTGAGGACCGATCTCACTAAAGCAACACCGGAAATGAAACCTAGGGTGAATTTCGAATATTTTGGTATAGGCTTTGCGAAATTCTAGTAATGATCGATTTTTCGGCCACCATGCATGGCGGCGACTGCGGCGGTCCGGTGGAGGGCCGGCGAGGTGCTCAAGAGGCAGAAATCTGCATTTCGCACACTGAGTCTGAATCCGAACTTCGAATCGCGATCGGTATAATTTATATTTGAGTCGCTTAATTTCAATGCAAATACAAATTGAAAACTAAATTAGTAGTGGATTAATTTGCATTGATTAAAATTAAGAAAACTTGTTAAATTAATTCTGAATTGAATCCTCAAATTATTAGTGAAGTTATAATTCTGAAAATTCTAAATTAATGGTGAAATCAATTAATTTATGAGAATTGTTGAATGAATGATAAGAAATTGTAAATGGTATACATTTGGAATTAAGGTAATTTACTTATGGATAAATTATTTTAATAGAGTAAATGTTGATATTGATAAATTGAGAAATAATAAGAATGGTGGATGAGAATTGATTAGATTTGCCCGATGGAAGGGCTGTGTATTGTGATGTGTAAAATTCAGGCAGTTTAATTTATAAGGTGATGCTGTTGGATTTTTTACAGAAAAGAAAGATTTGCTTAGAGATAAAATATATTGTAGTAAACAATGAATTGAAATATTAAATAAAGAAATAAGTTGATAAAGAAATCAATTAACTAATTAAACACAAATTAATTACATTATATTTATCTGATTTTAGCAACATATTCAGAAATGAAAGTTTAAGTGGTATTTTGAGAATAAACAAAGTAGAGTAGTTAAAGAATTGTTATTTTGAAATCATATTGTATTTATTTGGTAAAATGATTAAGTATATGAAAATGCATATAAATGAATTTAGAAAATAATATAAAAACTTATTTAAGTGAAATTATAAAATTAATTATTAAATTGATTTGAAAAATAAAATATGATTTCTAAGAGAAAATCATTTTAATTAAATGATTGTAATTGATAAACTGAGTAATGATTTTAATAAGTTGGGTAATAATTTTGATAATTGAATTTAAGTTAAGTGGATTACTTCTTTAATCATTAAAGTAGTAAATAAATCCATAATAATTGATTTACATTAAAAGTATAAATAATAACATTTGATGAAAGTAGAGTATAAATAGATACTGTGAATAAAATAATGATAAAAGACTGAATATGAAATGTTAATTTGATATTAGGTTGAAGAAGTTTAATAAACTGTTGTGAAAGCCTAGTTGATCTGTGGAAATCAACTTCTTGCTTTTAGGTGAGTAATAATATATAATGCTTTACCAAATTCATTACAGCATAATTTATTTTATACATTTTGCTTATTATTTCTAAATTCTTGCATACCTAGTATGTGGATGAATGGTTGTGCAATGATGAATGCTGTGAATAATTGGTTGTACATGATGATATGTGGTTGTTGTGTGGGAGTTGGAATGACGTGAATCACCTGGATTGAGAGCACGGGTATGGTGAGAATGCCGTCGGTGGGCCATAAGCGGTGGGAGTAGCGCCCCCCCCTTGTGCACTCTGGATGATGACACATGTCATGAAAAAATACTTTCACAAAGAAAATTATTTTGCGAAAAACGTTTTATCTGTTAATGGTTTTGCCCGAATGGGGGTGGACTCCCTAGGTGTACAAGTCGTAGGACCA
>CANUEP010224955.1:0-67423 GCA_947857235.1 Jatropha podagrica
TATATATATATATATATATATATATATATATATATATATATATATATATATATATATATATATATATATATATATATATATATATATTTAAAAACAGAGCAATTTGCATCACGAAGATGCCCAATGTAAGCATGAGAAGAAGCCAAATATGAATAACACAATAATTATTTAAGACAATAATAACTATTTAGGTTATTAAAAAATAAAATAATCTATATATATTTAAAAACAGAGCAATTTGCATCGCAAAGATGCCAAGTGTAAGCATGAGAAGAAGCCAAATATGAATAAGACAATAATTATTTAAGACAATAATTATTTAAGACAATAATAACCATTTAGGACAATTATTAAAAAAATAAAATAATTGAATTTATAACTGAGACTTAGTGAAAAGTTTGTGCTTAACCTAATATTTGGAATCGTTGAAATGGAAAGAAGGACGAAGTTGACTATCCCGATTGGAACAAATCCTAATCACGCCATCGATGGAAATGAAGTGAGAGAGTGATCGAACCTACGTCATCGATGGCAATGAAGCTGGTGTCAATCGATCGAGCTAGAGTCGCCAGAGAAATAAGGAGGTGAGAAGAGCGAGCTATCGGTAGAAATCACAGCTCCGTCTCTCGCTCGCGATATTGAAATAGAAAGGGCGAGAGACCAGAGACACGATGGTGGCGTGAAGAAGGTCTGGTCGGCGTTAATGGGAAGGAGAGAAGGGAAAGTTAGGACAAAATGGTTAATCGGTGGTTAGGGTTTCTTTCAATTCATAGGTTTGTTTGCTTTTTCAATTAATTCATGGATTTTTTCAAAAGGATTTAATTTAATTTAGATTTGATTTTTTCATAGCACCAGTCTTACGGTAGTAGTGCCGGCAACTCCAATCGCCGCGACTGCAACCCCCTCAAACAAAGATGGGCCAGTAAAGGTATGATGGTACCCACAGCGGCAGCTTGTGTTTTTGGGCCGTCGACTCATCAACAACAGCCTCAAATATAGCATTATTGGCTGTCAAGGGGTGTGAAATTGCTAGGTAATTGAACAATTTTCAAGTTTAATGAAAGCTACTTCAATTATACTAGAATCGTTGTTTGCAATTATAATTGATCTGGACACTATAAAGCCTACGCGTACTTATCAGTTCTCAGTTCTCATTACCACTTTACATCGTACAATACTGGAAAGAAGTGAAGTGAGAGAAAATGCCTTTTCCTATACCAAATCGGCAGTTATTCATTGGCGGAGAATGGAGAGAAACTGTTCTCAAGAAATGCATCCCTATTATCTCTCTCTCTTCATAATTTTTTTTTTTTTGTCTTTTTACATCAACCTATCTAGAATTCCAATCATCTAGCATTTTTAACACATTTTTCACCACTTTTCCCATTTCATTTTTGCACAATTTCTTCTATTTAGATTATAATAATTTTTCTCCTTTCGCTTTTAAATCTTGGCTCTGCCCCGCATACAAAGAGTCGATTTCAAAAAGAAAAATTCTTATATATATATATATATACACATTAATTTATTAAATTCAATTTATTTATCTATTTAAATTCTCTTTTATAGAAAAAAATTACAGTGACTCTAAAAAAATATTTCTAAGATCCACACTACAAATTAGAACAAAATAAAATGCAGCAATCTTATTCCCTCTGTGCAGCATGTGCTTTGTTTCCTTTGATATGATATTTTAATTAGTGTTAAAACTTGCGCGTTGTGTGAAGTAATATTAAAGGATGAAATTAAGGATAGAAACAAGGCGGTTATCCATGAATTTTGACCTATCCCTAGTCGTATCCCTTTTAAATTTTACTACACATATCCGTCTCAAACTCATTTAAATATCCATTTAAGTACTCATATCCAAATCCTTTTAAAATTTTATTATCCGTATCTATCACAAACCTGTTTAAAGTACCTCTTAAATAGGTAGAATATTCGCACATTTCAAACTATCCAAATTCAAGTTATTTAAAATGCATTTTTTATTAATAAATGGGTAGGATACCCACAGCTAAAATCGTTTATTATGGCGGATAATGGATAGCAAGTATCCATAGTCTAATACTCGTACTCTACCCATATTCGTTGCAGATAGTAATTTCATTACCCATATTCATCTAAAATGCATTTACAACTATTCGTACCTTCGTTAAACAGATCAAAGCAGAGTAGATATCCTAAAATATTCGTCTCACTTCCATCCCTAGATGAAATAATCTTTTATAAATCATTCAAAAAATGATCATTAAAAGCATTACAAAATTGTATCCTTTTAAAATATGCTGAAAAGTTCCAATTCTAAGATGTGCTTTCTTAAGTATCCTACAAAGACTTTCACCAAGTTATGCAATAGCAAAATCATGCATGGTAGGGCCTACATTAAAAAATGCACACACACTATTCTTGCAAATAATAGTAAGACTTATAACAATGTCACTTTTCATTCTTATTTTTGTCCCATTTTAATAGATAATTTTTATAAAAAATTGAGATTACACTTGTATAAAAAGAAAAGTTCTATTTTTAATAATATAGGTATGTGTATATTTGTATATTTATTTTTAATATCTATTTTTTAATATCCATCTTGAGGAATGAAAAGAGATGTTAATATGTAATTAATATATATCTCACTTTTTTTTTATATTATGTAGATTTTAATTTAATTTAATGACATTATCTTGATGTTTAATTAATTGTGTTAAATACATAATGCAGGACATATAATGGATTCAACTCAAGTTGACCAAGTTTGAATAACAATTTATTCAATTTGCACGGCTTCGATTATATGTATTTTAATATAATTTTAAATTAATTTAATGGCATTATCTTGATGGGGATGTAACTAATAGATATTATCTTGATAAAGAAGTTATCTAAAATTATAAAAGAACTTATTTCCTTACAATTGTATTAAATAACTACTCTTCTTATACTTAGTAATTTGAGAGACTTACACTTGGCAGTTATTTAAGATAAACTTATCTGTTTTTTATATATTATATAGATTTTAATTTCAATTATTATTTTTATTTTAAAATTAATAAGTTTTAACAATAATAACATAATTTTTATGTTGTAATTATTTAAAATAGTATTAGAACGTGAGTAATGCACAAAGCAATATTAAAAGATAAAATAAATTTTTACAACATCATTCAAAAATAAAAAAAATTGGATAATAGAATGATTGTGGAATATATTACAAAATTATATCCCATGAGATATGCTAAAAAAAAGTTTCAATACTAGGATGTGTCTTCTTATTTATCCTATGAAGCTTTTTACTAAGGTACGCAATAGCAAAAAAGCCATGCATGGTATGACTTAGGGTGTCAAAATGGGATGGCGTGTCAAGTTTTGACACAGATTTACCTAACAGATAGCATAATTAGGATCAACATGAACACAACCAATTTAATAATTTTGTTAAATTTTGACACGAACACGACACAAAAATTGGGTAGGTGATATGAACATGACACGTTTAATCCGTCTAATATTATAAACAGGTTAAATAGATTGTATTGACTCATAATAATTCGTGTAACCCACTTAATATCATAAACAGGTTAAATAGGTTGTATTGACCTTATACGATTCACTTAACCTGTTTACAATATTTTTAAATTTTAACCTATTTAACTCTAATCATATTTAAAAATAAATTTTCATATATAAAATGCACAAACTCTTTAAGATTCATAACTAAAATGAAAAAAATAATATGATAATAAAATTTAAATAGATTTTAGTTTGACTATTTATATCTAACACTAGAATTACCTTTTTACTCCTAAATAAATAGGTCACTAACTTAACCCATGTGTCAACCCGTGACATAACATATTTATATTCGTGTCATAAATGGTGACTCATTTATGATACAAATCCGTTTAACCTCAAGCCTAATCCATTTATTTCGCTTGTTAGGCGAATCGTGTTCGTGTGTCATGACCCATTTTCATTCTCCTACCTGCATAAAAAAAATGCAAAAACACACTATTAATCTATTTTTCAATAGTTAGTTTTTAAAATTTAACTAATTATATTGAAATAAGAAATTAAATATTTTATATTTTATATTTATAATTTATTATAAATGATTGTTTATTTATTTGAAATATTAATGTGTTACACTTATTTAGTGTAGTGTGTCCTAAACATGTAGATGTCTTACTTTTTTAAAAATTATCGTATCGCGTACGTTTCTATATCTTGTCTTCCATATCCGTGTAACCTAGCTCTTGGTATATGAGACTACTTCATATACCAAACTAATCAACCAAAATTTTTTTTTATTATAAAAAAATGAAGTTTTTTTAAAATTTATTTTTGTGTCTTTTTTGTTAATGAATCATAAAAAAAAAAAAGAAGAAACTATGTTTTTTTTTAAAAAAAAAAAACTTATGTTACTTATTTTTTTATATATATAAAAGAAAAAAAATTGATAGAGGAAAGAAAATGCATAAATTAAAGAATTGGGATTAGAAGCCAATACTTTCAATGATCAATTTTCATCAAAGCGTAATTCTAAGTGGGGAGAGTTTATTTGTAATACCTAGATTTTTGAAAACCTAAATATTTCATAAAACAATTTTAATTGGATCGTGTTCTAATTTTATTATGATTTTAATTTTTAAAACGTACTGAATATTTAATATTTTGATTTTGATTTTATTAATAATTATATGTATTTATTGAATTTCTAACATTTAATTATTAAAATCTTAATCAGTGATATTGTTAGTGAGTATTTGACAAACTAAAAGACTTGCAAATGATTATTTGTACATGTTACTAATTAGTAGTGTTTAATTATTAAACATAAAATTTATAATGATGTGAATAATTTATTTGGTATTTATTACAAATATATGCAAGCAAATTTGAAAGTAAATGAGATTAAGAAATTTTGTTGGTTACTAGTGTATATAGTAACATATAGGTTAAGGTAACACCTAGATGCAACAAAAGTCTTATACTCTAAATATTGTGCAAATTAAATAAATAAGTGGTAAAGAAATATTTTATGTAACCTATTAAAACCATAAATGACTCATCTACTCATCTACAAATTAAAATCCTATACTATAAAAAGGAAAGAAGGGCAAGAGGTAATTCACTCCCTTAGCAAAAAGAAAACAAACGTATTAAGAGATAACTATAGTCTTCTTTCCTTTTTCATTTCTATTGTTCTCCAACCTGCCATGGCTTATTTAACATTTCAAGTGTCTACAAGTGTTCTAAAGGAAGAGTTAAACCAACAAGTGATAGAAAGGAAGAGAAAATAAGAGAAATTAAAAGCGGTAAGGAATATCAAATTTTGCATGTTAACTTTATTCTATAAGCCTTGACCTTCAATTTAATCAAAGCTTAAAATTTTCTTTGAATCAAAGCTTAAAATTATCTTTTAAATATATCAATTAATCATTTAAGATGTTATAAATTCATTAGGATAAAAATGAGTTGAACATGCAAAAGTTAGAAACTATAATTTTTAAACTGTCTCAATGAAACTGCTTAAATTCAACCATTGTGTTTTATTCAATTAAATATGTAAACAAAATTCAAAATAAACGAAATTTTATATAAAGCCAGTTTGGGATGTTATCAAGGTTGTGAAAAAAGGAAAAGGTCCATAAGACTATAGGAAAAAGATTTATGACTAAGTAAATACGGTTTGCTCAGTGTGATACTTTAAATAGATTTCACCATGGTGTTTAGGCTATTTGACTATATAAATGAATTTCAAAAATTATGAAATTTTATAGAGGTATAGCCTAAGATGGCAAGAAGGCTGTTGTAAAAGGACAAGTTCAAATGACTAGGGAAAATGGAGATATTAATAGAATAAAAGAGACTACTTAGTATAAGAAAATTAGAAATTTTGATTCTGTAATTAATTTATTTAGATTGATTAATAAACTCTAAAATTTATGAAATTAAATTTGGAAGTGCTCTGAGATGTTGAAAATATTGTGTAAAATTTCAAAGCAAAAAGATTTGTGAAAATAAATATATAAATAAAAGAATGAAAGTGGCTCACATGTTGCGAAATTCTGCATTTGCCAAATTTGTACTAAATTTGACCAAACTTAAATATAAATGATATAACTACTAATATAGGTATAAAATGGATGAACATTAAGTTCAATATGTGTACATTCTGACTCTAGAATTTCAAATTCAAATTGAATAAATAAAAATATCAAAGAACCATATTAATGAAAAGCTAGAATCAGACTAGAAGTGCAATATGTGTTTAAATGTGGATATAGGTGGAGGATTATTACAAAGCCATTTCAAAATTGTAAGTAATAAAGAGGAATCAAATTCTCATTTTCAAGGTGATTTATCGCGTTTAATCCCTTCCTTGTGCATGTTTAAATTCTTGATTCAATCTATGATTGTTACAATGTTAGAAAGAATTTATTCAGTACCCATTATCATTGATTTTGAATAATTGAAATTGTGATATGAAATTATGATATAAAATTATGAATTTGTGAATCTTATTGCTTATTATATTTGATTCTAATTGCGCGATGTTATTGTTTGGACTAAAGAGAGAACTCAACCCTGATCAAGGTTATACTATCAGGCTATATAGATATAGATAAAAGTGAATACAAGTAAAGAGAGAAGTTACTGCCCTAAAAATTGTAAAGTGTGAGACAGTGCTGAAATGTATATAGTAATATATTTTCTTAAGTACTGTCTAAGAGAAAATAGTGATTTTATGAAAAATTGTGATTTTGTGAATTGTTGTTATTAGCAGAATGTTGTTTGCCGCGCCATGCGCCTATGTCTCAGAGTGCGGGCTGGCGTTTCACAAGTATACGGGTCGTACAAGTAATAAAAAAGATTATCGTCCCACAAATATTGAGGAATAAGCTATTAATTTATTATGTTTGATAATTATTAGGAAAATCGAAATTAAATAGAGTTGGATTAAACTAAAATGCAATTAAAATTAAAATAAGCAAGTGGAAATAATCAAAAGATAGATTCAACAAATAATTATAGAGTTGGTCTAGTTATGGGGTTTCTATTAATTATTGGGTGCAAACTCTAAATAATTAATTTATGATGTCCAAAATCCTCTTTCAAGTGAATAATTAATTTATGATGCCCAAAATCCTCTTTCAAGCTCAATTAGACGGCTACAATCATATCACATCTACTTTTGTAGCCTAATATAGTTTAAAACGCTATGTCAATTTCTGAAGGAGAACTAACCTAAAGTATCCAAAATCCTCTTTCGAGCTTAGAAGGACTATTAAAATTATGCATATCTACCATTTAATGTAGCCTAGCACAATTTTAACTCATTAAGCTGGTGTTAATTCTTTATCCTCAAAGAACCTAGCCTCTTCCTAGCGCTAGAAAGAAATTCTAGGTTTAATATGTGAGATCTGACCTAATTTGTCAACCTTTCAATCTGTTCAAATAGATATAATATTATGCAAATATGGGATCCTGACATATCCATAGTCATTAAGTTCAACATATTAAATCATGAATTAAACATACAACATAAATTATATTATTCAAAGTTGCATTTTAAATTAATAGATAAATTCCATAACTAGATCCAAATATTTAGCCTAGCATTATTACAAATAAATCAGCATAAATATAATTCACAAAGGAAATAAAAGCCATAGATTACAAACTCGGGGTTTTTGATTGGTTGCTCAAGTTTTTCACGTCCTAACTCTTGCTAATAACTCTTTTCCTTTCTTTGTATTTGAAAATAATGCTAACCTATTGACTCTCTCTCTATTATTTCTTCGTTGAAGTTGTGATTGGCCACTTATCTCTCTCTCTTCTTCCTTGCGGCAACAAGTGCCAAAGAGGAGTTCAAAATGTCCAACTCGTTTGCTTTCTTTCATTCTTCTTTTTATAGATTTTCTTGCTTGATTCTCATTGGTCCAAATCAGCTATGCCACTTGCTCCATTTGCATCTGCAAAAGGTTATCTCCACCGCTCATGTGAAGAAAAGAAATATTAAAATAATCAAATGAATTTGAACTAGGTTCATTGCTCCTTTAAAATGCTACAGTTTTGTTTCAAATGACCAGGCAGGAGATCGTTTTGATGCTTCCTTTACGTGGTCCAAGTTTCTCCACGCAACTGCTTTCTTTTCTTTGGCTGATAGGTGGAAATGTTGATTGGCTCCCATTAGTCCACATCTCCCATGTCAACTTGCACAATTTGACTTGCCAAGATGCTCTCCACCATGTAAAAGGTAATATAAAATACTGAAGGAGGCAGCTCACAAGGCCGGATTCAATGCTTCTGTCAAAACTATAATGTTTCAATCCAAATGATCTGGCGAGCGGTCGTTTTTCAGTGCACTTCGTGCTTGGTTCTTAGCTGTCCACGTTGATCAACTTTTCACCATTCTTTTTGAATTTATGAATGTTGGACATGGGCCTTTCAGTCTTTTCAGGGACATGGCTTGGGCTTGAATATTTACAAGGCTTTAATAGCCTTCTTTGTCTTTGTTTGATGCCAAATGGGTTATATGTGGTCCATTTTTGCTCAAAATAACAAATATTAGTGTAGTTTATATGATTATTCAATAAAGAGAGAAAATCATGTAAAATGAATTTTTATTCCTATTTTAATATTCAAAATGAAGCTAAATTTAATTAAAACAAATGGTAAAACATATGCGTATTTTGTTGTTATCACCTAATTATCTTAATTATCTGAGATATTTGTATGAAAAGAGAAAGTACTCAAATGTATATGTTTTCTTCAATACTTTTGAATGATTATTTATTATAGGCAAATTATTTATTTAGTCCCTGAGGTATAATGAAATTATCTAAGTAATTCCTTCATTTTGGAAAAACATTTATCGCATCCCTCACGCTTGCTTTCATCATTCTAAATGGTCCCTCCGTCCATTTTTTTTGTTAAGTCATGAGAAAAGGATAATGAGAGGTGAGAGAGATCTTTCAAAATGACTGAGTGACCCTTTCATCGTACATAGCTCCAAAACTTTCAATCAAATTCATAAAAAACGTCCTTCAAATCATATGTCAGGCTCCTCAATCAGCTCACCCGTAGCTGGCTCTTCTTTGTCCATGTAACTAATATGAAGAATTGATGAGAAAATAAAGTAAATGCATTAATCTTCAAATTAGATACTCATGGATGCTCTATATTCAATTCTAAAAAATTCACGACATTCAAGTCTCTAAATGATAGCAGCACATACAATAGAATCAACAAGATGTAGGTGAAGTAGAAAATGAAAAACTTAAGCTAGATACAAATCAGAGTTCGAAATCAAAGCTGTAGACAAAATAAAGTCAAAAATACAATATCTGAGAGCTAAACCAAACTGAAACTCACCCTTTGAGGTAAAATAGAGTAAAGTAAAGACAACCCATAAAAGAAACAATTTAGATCCACAAAATAAACGGCTAAAGAATCTCAAGAATTAAGCAGATTGCAAAGAAGGCGTGAACTCCAATGGATGGTCAACACTAGTGAATTTGTTATTGCCAGTGTGTAGCCCAAGGAGTAGCGATGACTTTCAATAAGAGCTGGAGGTAGAGATGGAGATAGAGGCAGAGGTGTTGGCAATAGTAATGAAATATTTGCATATTCTAGGGATTTTGAAGATGGTTATAGTGAAGGTGGCAGTGAAGAAGATGGTGATGGTGAGGATGTTAATGGCAGAACCGACAATGGTGGAAGTGGTGCAAGCAAATGTGGCGGGGAGGAAGAAAAGGCATGTTGCTTTCATATTGCTCTTTATATTTTAGTCATTTCCCAATGATTTAACAGAAAAAATTAATAAAATTGGATGGAAGGACTACTTAGAACGAGAGAAGCAAATGTGAGGGACACGCTGAATATTTGTCCAAAATAAAGGGATTACTTAAATAATTTTGTCATACCTCAAGGACTAAATAAATAATTTTCCTTTTTTATATTATTGATATAATATCGATAATAAAAAGTCAAATTATTTTAAATTTTGTTTAATTAAAGTAGATTTGCAATGAGCCTTAATGATATACTAAATTGTAATAATTCATTTGTAAGTCTTGAAATGTTTAAAATATTTATGTCAATTAAGGGGCACTATATCCTCACTGAGTTGACGTCTCATCAAAGCATCTATGTTTCAGGTAGAAGTGATCCAATTCAACAGCTTCTTAGTTTCTTTATTTCAACAAGAAGCAAGAGAGCAATGTAAATATGCATTGAAACTTTATGAGTAATTTATGTATTGAATGAATAACTCTAGATCCTCCATAGATATATGTAAATAATATTAGTTGAATATGAATATAAAGTTCATTATCAAAAGGATAGTATGAGAGTAAGTTTGATTACTTAAGATTTTAGTTTTAAAATAAATAAATAAATAGATATCCTTAGAGATTGGTTAATCGAAAGTGAAAAGTCAGTAGCCCATTTAAGTATTAAGTATTTAGCAAATAATTTATTTATAATCAAATTAATTCAGATGTGGGTTCTATGCGGTATACAGTGGCCTTAAACTTACCTAAACCCTGGAACCGTCACATCGTAAATTTTGGAGTGTGACATTATTGGATTAAAAAACTCACAAAAGGGGAACAAAAAATATTAGGCAAGGCCAATTTGCTGAAGATTGTCATTTCGAAGCTAAATTCTGAAAAAAAAAAAAAAAAAAAAAAACTTGTGTTACTTGTTTTTTTACATAAGAGAAAAATAAAATTAATAGAGGAAGGAAAACATAGAGAGTGAAGAGTTGAGATTAGAAGTCAATTCTTCCAATAATCAATTTTCATCAAAGCATAACTCGAAATGAAAGGGAGAGTTTATTGGATGAAAAAATTCATGAATATGAAACAAAAATAATTAGGGTTGGCCAATTCATTGATTATTGACATTTTTCAAAATTAAATTTAAGAAAAATATAAGGAACTAAATTCCTTTCAAAAAAATTTTATGTTATTTATTTTTATATAAAAGAAAAATAAAACTAATAGAGGAAAGAAAATGTGGAGAGTAAAGAGTCGGGATTAGAAGTCAATTCTTCCAATGATCAATTTTGTCAAGTGTAACTCTAAGTGGAAGGGAGATTTTATTGGATTAACAAACTCATGAATAGGAAACAAAAAGATTAGGTCTGGCCAATTTGTTGAATACTGACATTTTTCGAAACTAAATTTAACAAAAAAATAAGAAGGAACTAAATTTTTTTTGGGAAAAGCTTATGTTATTTATTTTTTTATATAAAAAAAATAAAATTAATAGAGGAAGGAAAGTTAAAGAGTAACAAGTTAGGATTAGAAGCAATATTTTTAAAACCGGACCAGAAATCGAATCGGCATCATTTCTAGATCGTGGTTGGACCGGATTGACTCTAATCAACTCAGTTGACTTGGATTTTTGACTTTTGTGTATAATTTTTTATTTTAAATTTATAATTATTTAGCAATATTCAAATAGAATTTAACAAAATACTAAAATAATATGTTGGCTTATAGTTCTATACCACAATTCATAAAATTTTAAAACTAGAAAACAAATAGATATTTTTTTTTATTTTAATGATTGTTATTAATAAAAGTAAGAAGTATATTGATCCACAATAATATAATAATAATATAATTAAATTGTAAAATTATTTTTCAAAACATTATCGCATATATCAAATGTAATATTTAATTAAATTATGAAAAAAAAATTCTACATTGAAGTTAAATATTTATATATAAATAAATAATTCTATTGTGATTTAATTTTAAATTTAAATTTAATTTAATTTTTAATAAATGATCATCTTTAATTTAAATTTTAACATTTTCTTCCTTTTAAAAAATTAAAAAATGAAAATTATTAAAATATTAAGTTTTTTTAATATTTAATAAAATACATGCATGAAACTAGGTACTTAGTTATGACATATTAATTTAACATTAAAATTTCTATTATCATTTTTTAAAGTAATTTGTATTTTTTATTAAATAAATAAAAAATAAATTTAAAAATTAAGATGGTTTACTTTTCATAAATTTTTAATATAATTAATATGGGTTACTATTAATATTTAAAAAATTAAAAATTTATTAATTAACTAAAATGATAACTATTGTGAAAACCTATTCTATTTCTTGAAGCCTTAATTGGATTTATTATGTTTTTTTAAAAAAATTTAATATGCATTTTTTTTGTTGATTTTTAAATTTTTTTTTAAAAAACTCCACTATTTTAAATTATTTGTACAATTTCTAAGTAGCTTTATATATATTGATGTGATTGTAATTATTATCAGTGGGGACAACCTAGGGTAAATATACAAAAAAAAGTTAAAAGGCAAAAGGTCAAAAATCGGGTTTGATTGGTTTAACCTGATTTTCCAGTATTTTCGGTTGAACCCAATTTTATCCGATTTTTAGCCCAGGGGGGTTTATATCTCAAATCAGATCGAATCAATTTTCGATTCACAGTTGAACCGGCCAAACCAGCCAATCCGGTCCGGTGTTAAAAACACTAATTAGAAGTCAATTCTTCCAATTGTTAATTTTCTTCAAAGTGTAACTCTAAATGAGAAAGAGTTTATCATATAAAAAAACTCATGAATAGAGCACAAAAAAAATTAGGTCTAGCCAATTCGTTGAATACTGACATTTTTCATAATTAAATTTAAGAAAAAATAAGAAGAAACTAAATTTCTTTTAGGAAAAGCTTATGTTACTTATTTTTTATATAAAAGAAAAGTAAAATTAATACAGGAAAGTGTAACGCCCTAAATCCAACCTCCAGAGGATTTATTCGCTTTGAAACAAGCCAGTTTCATCACATACTAGATCAACAAGACCCGCACGGTTTTATCCCGCAGGTAAAATGAGAACTTCCCAGGAGATCACCCATCCTAAAATTCTGTCAAGCGAGTATGCTTAACTCTGAAGTTCTTTCAACTCCTCAATCATTCAACCAAAAGAAAGCACCTCTGATGCTTAGTTATCCACATTTTCGATATATGATCTGATTCCTTTCTGTATCCCACATTTCACTATCCTAGCTAGCTTGCCATTTTAGAAGCTTGCTAAGAACCCTCTCTATCCGCCCTCTTAGAATTGCTTTGCTGGATCGAGATGTCATAGAAAGAAAACAGATAATAAAGAGTTAGGATTAGAAGTCAATTCTTTCAATGATCAATTTTCGTCAAATTGTAATTCTAAACAAGAGGGAGAGTTTATTGGACAAAAAAACTCATGAACAAGGAACTAAAAAATTAAGTCTAGTTAATTCGTTGAATATTGACATTTTTCGAAACTAAATTTTTTTTGGAAAAAAGCTAATATTATTTTTTAGATATAAAAGAAAAATAAAATTAATTTTTCTGTAAAACTTTGTTTTTATATTTTGTGTGTTTTCCTTCTAATTTAAAGAGAAGATTATCAAAATTCTTTTTCTTATATTTCTTTCTTATTTTCAAATAAAATAGTTTTTGCTTATTAATATTAGTATAGTTATTTTTTTTGGTACCACATGACATTATCTGAAAATATAAAATAACTTATCTCTTTGCAATTGTTTTCATTACAACTTATCTTCTTCAAATTATGCTAAATAATTGCGCTCCTTACACTTAGCAATTTGAGAGACTTAGACTTGGCAATTTGAGAAATTTATACTTTACTGTCATTTAAGATAAACTTTTCTATTTTTACTAGAGGACGAATAAATGAGATATTAGGGGTAAATTAGAAAAAAATGACAAAAATGTTAGTTAAACTACATTCTTAATCTTCGTGAAAATTGGTGGTTTCTATATAAAAAAACGGTGAGAGTATATCATATTTAGACATATCTATCTATAATATAATAATAATATATATAAAAGTACAAATGAGAGAGGAACATTGGGTTCCTAAATTGCCTTTGCGAAGTTTATGAATCGATAAAAATATCATTAATAATTTTATTCTAATTATGATATCAATTTATTATTTTTATTATATTAATTTTATAAATTTATCTCATCCTAATAAGAAATTTATTATATCATACCACTATATATATGTTTTATTTTAATTATTTTGAAATATCAAGAATTCATTATTTTTATCTGTTAAGAATTATTACATCAAACTTTTTTGCTAATTTGAAATTATTGAATTTACAATCATGTTTTTTTCTTGTAGTAAGTGCAACTTTAATTCTCTTTCTATTTACAAATTAATAGAATAATTTAATTTATAGTTCTTATGATTTAGATTTCTAGATTAATTGTAATTATTTAATACTTGTGAATAATTATAAGCTTATAAGTTTTTCCTCCTAAATAGCACTATCACAAAATATTTTAAGAAGATGGACCCTCTAATTAGAAGAATTTTAATTTTAATTATATAATAATTTTTAATTAAATTGATTGTATTAGTTTCCTTAATCATATTGTTTTTATTAATTAATAAATCTTATTTCATTATTTTTTGTTGCTAAAGGTTGACAAAGGGTTTTGTAAACGTGTCAGCAACAACATTTTTTTCCGTTTCTAAAGTTATAGTCTACACTGTTTTTTTTTTCTTCTGTTGTTGGGAATTGGTTCTATAAATGATTTAGCAACGAAATTTATCCGCTGCTAAAATTATAACCAAAATTCAAAACCAATTTTCGCTATATATCGGTTCGCCACCACATCCTTTGGTATGCTTATATTTTCTTTTCTCTTTTATTTTATATTTTATTAATAAAATTTTAAATTTTATTTAGATTTTAGGATTAATAGTTGTAAGATACTATCTTTCATTTTTTTTTATTTTTTTAGTTTCAAGCATTTTGATGAAAGTAAGATAATTATCGAAATTTCAATATTTAAATTATAATATAATAAATCATATTTTTTTGCACGCATGAGAATTCTAAATTTTATTTATATTTTATTGATTGATAATTTAATCTAATGCTAATTAGAAAATTTTTAATTTTAATTTTTATTATTTGACTAAAATTATGTAATAATTTTTAATTAAATTAGTTATATTAATTTTCTATTTGAATTCAAATACCATTCAATTAAAAATATTAAACTAGAAAATATAAAATTAGAAAACTTAATTTTTTTAATTGGCCCTAAAATAAAAATCAGTCATCAAATAAAGTTAAAGATTAGTTAAGAAATATAAAATATATGTCAAAATATTTAAGTCAAATGATATAAAATGATATAAACTTATTTTTTTATTACTATAAGTTACTAAAAAATCTAAAAATATTTCGAATATAATTATTAATAAAATAATAAAATGACTAAATAATAAGTGATAAATTGATATCTACAACTATATTAGCTTATTCTTATAATATATAGTTATAAAAAAGTAATAAAAATAATCTATACTAAGTGGGAATGAAGGGGAATAATAAGATTACCCATATTAACCTTAGTAAAATTTTAGAAATCCTAAAATAATCTTAATTGTATTTAACTTGAAAATTACATTTTATACTAACAAGGATTTAAATGATTTAACACTCTTTTTTTTTTTTTTTAATGAGATTGAGGGTTCAATTCTCATGGACGAAGCAAATATTCATTGAGAGTATTTTTATCTCTTCTTGGACTAATGTCCAGTGCAACTAGGATTTAGTTCTAACACTCAAGATATTGTAGCTAAAAAAAAGAAAAATTATAATTTTATTTTTTAATTGAATATCATTACTAAAAATTATTTTTCAAATAAATACATGTGGATAATAAAAAGAAGAAAATATACTCTTCCTAGAGGGTTTTATATGGCGAGAATAAGACGTTTGTTTATGTAATTTTTTTATTAATTAATTAATTTTAAATTTACAATTTAGAAAAATAGAGAAATAAAATTAGATCATAGCATTATTTGTTTTTTAATTTTCATTTATTGACTCGGTTATATATATATTGTCTATCGACATTAAATTTTATTAAATCACAACATTTTTAGTTAAAGAAAAAGTTTGTTTCTTATTATATATTGAGTCACGAAAAGAGTTATATTCTTAATACTAATTTAAAAAAAATTTCGTTATTGAATTAATTTGTAACTACTATCACTTTAATTTAGTAAGAGATTTATATCTCCTTTGCAATAAGTAGATGACCTCTTGATAATTAAATATTTTTAATTTTCTTAATATTTTTCTATTAAATTTTAAATCTGTTTGACTCAAAACAAAATAATGTTTATAAAACTAAAAAAAAAAAACTAAAACTGAAACTATATATTTCTATTTTGAGTTATTTTTTTGTTTCAAAAACTTATGTGCATGTGTATCTATTCTTTTCTCCAATGCACTAAGTGAGTAATACTGTCATTATTGCAAAAATAATTATCATCATCAAATTAGATCATTTGTTTATTTCTTTTCTTTACTCAGCAGTAAAAAAATAATTTATTATTATTTTTCATTATAGTTATATGTAGATATTAATTTGAAATTGAGAATAAGAGGCTAAAGATGAAGTGATAATTTAATTTTTTTTTTTTGGGCACTTATTCAAGTTGTAAGAATTTGCATTTATAAATTAGGGACTGAGGTTTATATATAAGGACTGGGTTGAATTTTATTTTGAGACTATTTTATTATAAAAAAAATTAAATTAAGTATATAAAAAGTAGCATTACAAGTAACTTGTACGAGAAAATCCAATACAATTTAAGTAATTGTATTTATTTTAATCCGAATAAAAACTTATACATTAATACTATATAGATAAAAGGAATTAAAAGAGAATAAATATATAACGAGCACAGTCAACTTGCAATGTACGTCATAAAAAATATTAGTTCAATTAAAAGAATTCAAAAATCAATACTTATTATTTAAATTTATTATTGTACTTTCAATAATTGAAAATAAGACGTAGGAGTAGTCTTTTAGTTATGAATAATTTATGAATTATAATATAACCCAATTATGAATCTTATTAAAATACCAATTTATTATAAATTGCAGAAAAAATCACTACAACAATTTTGCTTTTCTTTGGCTATACGTTTATCATTATTTTGTGTTAAAAACTTTTTTTCTTATCATTTTACTTCTTAAATCTAAAGATATTATTTTACTTGAGTTATGATTATTTTTACTTTCCATATTGTTCAATCATAAAATTTTATTTTTTCCATTCTATTTTGATATTTTTTTTACAATATTCATTCATTTTATCTATGTAAGTACTTAATACTTACAATATAATACTAAATAAAAAAACACCTAATTAATATATTTATTTTTTACTAAATAATTTATTATCATTTTTTTATATTATAAAAAAACCAATCAATTATATTTAAAAAAATAAAAAAATGGGTAAGCATAGTGAGCCTTTATATATATATATATATATATATATATATATATATAAAAGTGCAAATAGCAGGAACATTTGGTTTCTAAAATGCTCCTGCAGACTTTTAATTTTATTGATTGATTGAAAATTAATTTAATTTTATTCTGATTAGAAAAATCTGAATTTTGTTGGTATTTTATTAGGTTACTGATTAAAACTATCATTAAGAATAATTTATTCATATTCTAATTAGAAAACTTTGGAATTCCTATACATATAAAAATACTATGATTAATTTCTTATAATTTAAATATATTATAATATAAGATATTAAATTTATTAATCCCTTATCGGTAGCACTTTTTATTAATATTATAAATTTAATCTCATTTTAATTAGAAATTTGACTTTAATCCTATTCTAATTGTGATATTAATTTATTATTTTTACTATATTGATATGATAAATTTAATCTCACTCTAATTAGGAATATGTCATTTAATATTATTCTAATTATGATATTGTCCTATCATATTATTATATATGTTTGGTTTTAGTTGCTTTTGAGTTTTGAGTATCAAGAATTTGTTACTTTCGACTATCACGAATTTGTTATTTTTGACTATAAAGAATTATTACATCAATTTTCACTAATTTAGAATTATTGTAAAAATATTTTTTTTCTTGCAATAAGTATAATCTTAACTTTATCTATTTATAAACGGTAATTTAATTATTAAAAATATAAATTTTCTATTTAAACATAAATTTTATTAGATAAAATAATAAATTATATTATATATTATATAAGATATATATGTTAAAATACAAAATTTTATGAATTTTAATTTTATTGATAAAAAATAAAGATAATTTATTTTTAAATAAATAAATTTATTAGTTAAAAAAAATAAGGAATAGAAATCATTGATTTTTGTGAATAGCAATAAAATTGAAATTTGTATTCTCTCCTCAATTAATACATGTAAAATATTGGTTAATATTAAATAATATTCAAATTAATCAAAAATATAATAAACTAATCAAATATATAAAATTTCTATAACAATAAATTAATTAAATAAATTATATATATTATTAATATTAAATCAAATATTTATTAGAAATCATAATCGAAAAATTCTATCCAATCTTAATTAGGAATGAAAATTCTATTGTAGAAGTTTTGATTGAATCCAATATTAAATTAATTATATTTATATTTTTTTCAAAAGGACTTCACTATTTTATATTAAAAATCTAAAAATAATTAAATTTATAAATTATAAATTATAATTCTTTTCTTTTTTTTCTTCATATTACCTTTTGTTTTCTTTGTTTATCATTTTTTTGAAGGTATTAATTATTTTATCCTCCTAAAAAATTTCTTGATCAATTTTAATTAGTATTAATTTGTTAATTTAATAAAAACACATTTAAATCATGATTATAACTTTTTTTAACATGTAACCTTTTTCTTAAGTTGTTGCATATTTTTAATTTAAAAATTTATTATACTCTGATTTTAATATTACATCTATTATTATAATAATAGAGGATAAATATTTAAATTATAACTTAATTGAAAATTTAATTTATCAAATAATTATATTTTCTTTGGCTGCTATTTATGATTTTTTTAAACTATAATTCATTGAAAATTCTCTATTATCAAGAGTTTCTTTGCTATTGTTATATGGAAATCTTCTAACTTTATTGTTATTAATGACTAAAATAATAATTTCAACTTTTGATTTTTTTTTTATTTTGGTATACTATAAAAAAAAATTTTCAATTTGATTACTAATAATTTATATATGCATTTATTTTTATATACGGCGAGATTTTGAATCAAATGGTTATTTATTTTCGACCTTATAACTATTTCATTTTATAAAAAAAATCTATAGTAAATAATTATTAAAATTTTTTTATCAAATACTAGATATGTATGATGGTGATTTACATCTATTTTTACACATGTAATAATTATAACTAAAAATATTAATTTTTTATAATGTTATTGAAAAAATTAATAAAAAATATATAAAAAATAAATTATAAATAATCGTTCCAATGCATACATTCAACAAGTAATTCCATATTTTGCACGTTTTTGAACATTAATAAGTTACATAGACACAAACGGTATGAGTGGCATATTCTTTGGATCCCAAACAGTACACTTGTCATTACATATAAATGGGCCACCTTCATAAAAACGCCATCGTTCAGCTTAGACGACAGCGACAACACTTATTTTGTGCGCCTTTCTATATTTGGTAGAATTTAAAATATCTCTCTGGTGCTATACATGAATATCTTGGCGCTTAGTTAACGTTTATTGAGTTGACCGTTGGATGATGAGTTTGTCCACGTGGCGAGATCTTTGGGTCACGTGACTATGGAATTGTCAAAGGCGGCAATTGCCACGATATTTTTCATATTTTAATATGGATTTGCAGAGTAACATTAGTAATAGAAATCTTGTTGTTCTGTAACCCTAATGGAAACCTGACTCTCCTCTTAGGGGGTGACATGCACTCGCCAAAAATTAAAAAGAAAATAGGAAAACAACTTTGACAATGTCTCTCTTCCCTTCGTCTTAAAAACCTTAGTCAGATAAACTGTTGAAAATATAATTATTATATAGTCTAGTTTAAAATTTAAAAATATTTTAAAGCAAATTGTAATAATAATTTAAAAAAAATTTTAAACTGAATAAAATTATTTTAGGTATAAAAAATGAATAATATTTAATATTTTCATAAAGTATATTTTTCTAAATATAAATTCAAATCCGCAATTAAATTGAGAGATTTTGTTCGGTTTAAAGCAAATACGAAATTCAAAGAAGAAAAACTAAACTAAATTATTTATAAAACTGAATTAACACAAACAATTTTTTAGGTTAAGTTTTTTTTTTTTTTTTTAATTGTGAGTGATGCCTAGAGCAATATTAAATGATAAAATTATCTTTTATAATATTATTTAAAAATAAAAAATTATATAATAAAATAATCATAAAATACATTACAGTATTATATGATTTGCTGAAAAAGTTCTAATACTAAAATGTATCTTCTTAAATATCATGTGACGCTTTTCATAAAGGTATGCAATAGCAAAAATATGTATGATATGATCTGCATAAAAAAAATACTCACTATTAATATATTATAATAGTGATAATAATTATTATAATTTAACTAATTGTATTGAAATTAGAAATTAAGTATTTTTTTATTTTATGTTTATAATTTATTATAAATAATTATTTATTTATTTAAAATATTAAATATTATATTTATCTAGTGAAGTGTATTCTAAGCATGTAGATGTTCTATTTTTAAAAAAATTATCGTATTTTATATGTTTTTATATCTCATGTCCTCTATCTGTATAATTTAACTTTTAGTATGAGAAAATATTTCATACACCAAACTAATCAATCAAGTTTCTTTTTATTAAAAAAAAGTAATGAATACCAATTGGACCAATCTTTGATCAATCTTCTCTCTAATAAAGTGTCTATCAATTTCTATATGCTTTGTTCTATCGTGCTGAACTGGATTTTTTGCAATTTAGATTGTAGTTCGATTATCACACATTAAGTCCATCGATTTGGTTGAATCGAACCCCAAATCTTTCATGATTTCTTTTGTCCAAATCAATTCACACAGTCCTTGGGCTAGTGACCTGAATTCTGCTTCTGCACTTGATCTTACAACAACTTTTTGTTTTTTACTTTTCTAAGATACTAAGTTTCCACCAACCATAATAATATACCCTGAGTTAGAACGCCTAGTATCTCTGTCTCCTATCCAATCTACATCAGTAAAACATGTAACATCCAAGTTTTCATTATCTTTAAATAAAATCCCCTTTACTGGAGATCCTTCCAAATACCTTAAAATTCGAAACACAACCTCCATATGCTTTTCAAGTGGTTCATGCATATATTGGCTAACCTTACTAACTGCAAAAGTAATGTCAGGCCTAGTATGTGTTAAATAAATCAATCTCCCTACTAGTCTTTGATATCGCCCCACATCATCATATCTCTCATTCGATCCACTTTCAAAATGACTACTTACTTCCATTGGTGTTTTAGCTGGCTTACAGTCTAGCATACCTATTTCAGCTAATATATCTAACACATGTTTTCGTTGACATAAGAAAATTCCCTTTTTTGATCTAGCCACTTCAATTCCTAGAAAATATTTCAAATTTCCCAATTCTTTCATATCAAAAGTTTTCCCTAGGAATTTTTGTAGCTTTTCAATTTCTTCAACATCATCTCCTGTTACTATCATGTCATCAACATAGACAAGTAATACAGTAATCTTTCTATCTCTCCATTTTAAAAACATAGTGTGATCATGATTACTTTGTTTAAATCCAACAGACTTCATTTCGCCACTAAATTTTCCAAACCATGCCCTAGGCAGCGGTCTTTGCCTCAATCTGCTTTGGATAGGAGTTTTTGCTATATAATATTGGAATCCGATAATCTTTTTTTGGTCCAACGTGTTCTCTCTCAAAATGTTTTGGAAATTGAATATGGGACTAGGTGTTTGTTTTTATTGTCATTAATTCCTAATTTTTATGTTTTTAAATGTTCTCACGTAGGCAGATTTGGCAATCAAGTAGCTCATGAACTGGCGAAGCTTGCTCACTTCTCTAGTGATGTTTTGTTTTGGATAAAAGAAGTTCCTTCTCCTATTATTCCGTTTGTTTTACTGGACAATTCATTTTAAAATAAGCTATCTTTTTTTCGATTCTAAAAAAAAAAAAGGAAATCTTGATGAAAAAAATGGAAAAATAGATAAACTTTTAAAATGCCTTATTAGACAAGCTGCTTCAATCTTTTACACTTCTCAATGAACTAGCTATTTACAAACAAAACAAAAAATTTGAACCATTAACCAATGAAGGAATAGGCCCTGCTATCCCCCCAAAGACAAAAATTATCATTTATTTAATAAATTCTCCATAAATTATAAATTTGTCAACGCAAGAAAATGAAAAATAAAAATAATACTCCACATAAAATGGAGAGAGATCATAGGCTTCATACGACAAACCATAAAAAAAAATATAAAAAACATAGAATAATGTGATTTGTTTGATAAAAAATATAATTGCACAAAAAAAGGGAGAAGTTCTGATAAGAGACAAGAATTACATGCTTGATGCTTGTTTTTTGATGGAGAAGAAAAAAGAATCTTAACACAGATAAAAGGGAAATAGCCACCAAAACTCAAAACATATAAGAAAATTAAATATTTTTCTACAAATTATTTTACGGAAACAAACGGGTCTTAGTACTTCATGGAAAATAGTCTGCAGCTACATTATTATTAATGGAAAAGAGCAATACCATCATCATCAAATCCTGGATCTCAAAGGTACATGTCGTTGGTTAATGAAAGAAACAAAGTCTTTCATAACAAATAAAGCTTGCTCGCAATTAGGGTTTAATAAATGAAAAGCATGGCCTACTCTTTCTTATATTACCATATCTGCCTTTCCTTTCCATTCACACTTCTTCAACTTCTCATAGTAAGAAATACCAGCTTTTCTGAATCGATCTTTTTTAGCTATAAATACTAGTACCCTTTCGCACCCAGTTCTAGCGACATCCTTTGCAACTGATTTTATTCTACGGTCCTCTAACCCTCCATTTTTAGGGCACATGTACAATCATATTCTATCAAGGTTTGTACTCATAAAATAAGGGTGCACCAAAATCATCCCTTCAAGCTTGAAACCATCTAAACCACATAAACCTAGCCTTATAGCCACCTTATGAGATATATTTGCACCTGCACTATCACCTGCCAAGAAAACCCTACTAAAATCTCCATAATCACTTAACCATGGTTCTGATCCATACCCATTCGCATGGGAAGCTACCCATTGGATGGCTGCCCATGAGTCAAAGTAGCATGCTGGTATTGGGTTTTCTGGAGCTTTTTGGTACTCGATTGAGATAGCTATGATATTAGCCTTATGATCAAGACAAGTTATATATTTGTGATAAACTGGGTCAAAATCTAATCGCAATAAAAATGCACCTCCGTGAAAGTAAATAAGAATTGGGAGTTTTACTTTTGGGTGTGAAAATACGAGCAGAGACGTTGGCTATGAGGGAAATGGTTATATCTTTCGATCTAACACCTATATGAGGATCATTCGATCGTGGGATTTTCTCAATAGGTACGTATCTTTCTATGCGACCATCTTTATGTATTTTGAAGAAAGGAAACAATCTTGTGCTATAGCATTTGTGGTGTTCGAATTCATTTGCATGTTTGATTGCAATTGTGTGTGTGAGAATGGGTGAAACAAACATCTAATAGTTTACTAATATTGAACTTGAAAGTTTATTGAGGGTTAGATAACATTCTTAATTATAGAAAATAAGATCCTTAGCAAGAATAAAAAAATGAAAAAAAGTAAGAAGATCAATGAAATCCCCTTTGATTAGCTATCAAGGAACCATATAAGTATATATTTATTAATCCCATTTGCCAAATACATAATTTAGCCCTTGAAATTTGATAAAAAAATCTTATGTCATATTGAACTTTGAAATTGATCTTATAGTAACTTGAACTTCACCTTTTATAATAATCTCACACTTCATTATATAAAAAGCAACAATTTTGATGTTATTGTCTTTTATTTACAAAATATTAATTTTATATGTGGTTAATATAACTTTGAAACAATAATATTTACGGTTAATCAATCTAATTTTATAAGTTGATATACTTAATAGGTTAAACAAAATGTTTAATAAATTTAATTTTATAAGTTAAAATATTTAATGAATTAAAATAAAAGTTAAAGATGGGATATAATTTTTTGTATTTATATATATATAATTTTCCATATTAAGTGGCTTGATTCTGCTAATTCTTATATATTATTTGCATCCAGCCTACTAAGCATGTAATTCGTACGGTATGAAATAATATGACTCTCATTTTAATTCTGTTCCAAAATGTTTTGAAATTTGAAACTGCAATCCATTCTATTTCAAATATTTTTTGAAATTTAAAATTTTATTCCATACTATTCCATTGAAATTTGGTTTAAAATTTGGTAGTTTCAAATTTCTTAACCATAAATACAAATCTAACATATTATAATATTTTTTTTAAGATGTAAACTTTTAAATTTAAAAAGGAATAATTACCATATTTTTATATATATATATACTAAAAGGACATAATTAAATTTTTAAAAAATAATAAATTAATATCACATATAACTAAATAAAATGTTTAATCTTACATTGTTTGTAACTAAATAAAATCCAAAGTTCAAGAATAAAATAATTAAAAAAATTTATTATGTAAAATAGAATAGGAGAAGAAGAATTTCTTATCTATTTCATTATGAGCAAGGTTGAATATATTTATAGCATACATAAAAGTCCAAATAACGGGAATATTGGTGTCACGGTCCCGTATCATACACCAAGATTGGGCCGTGCGGCGCTTGTTTAGAACTCCCTCAAACAAGCCAGCTAATGATATTAATTAATTATCTGCAAGTCAAGGAGATGCATTAGAACAACATAATGTCGATATGAAATCATATACATTCGAATATAACAACAATCCAAGCATCATCGAGGAACAAGTAGCATACATAGCACAACATTACACACAAGGGTAAAATGATCATTCTTATTTATATATTAAATATTACATCGAGACAACCAAGATTACAAATAAGGCAACCAATCACACCTTCCATAGGCGTAGGGACGCCTATGAAGGGCCGAGACAAGGACTCTAACATCTAAGTGACTTTGACCACTAGTCACTCCCCTACAATTAGGTCCCTAAAATATCTATACTATATATAAATGTGAAAATAAGAGAGAAAATAATGAGATTTTCTATAATAGCCTTAGATTAATTTGGAATTCCCAATATATCTATTTAGTTATATTTTTTATGTATTTTAATTGGAGAAACCATTTATCCTTTAAAATTCTTTTAATTGTATTTTTTTATTATCATTTAATTAGAGAAAATAGATTCTATTTATCTTTTTAAATATATTTTTAATTAGATTTTTGTGCATTTTAATTGGAGAAAATATGTATATATATTTTTCTATTTAATCTTGCATTATTATTGTCCAATAGTTTTTATAATTAATAAATTTTGATGTTCTTAATTATAAGTTTTCACGTGATATTACTTTCTAGAAGATAAATCAAAAACTTTAATAAATATATTAAAAATGAAATTTGAAAATTTTTTATTAATTGTGTTCTGGATTTTTTAAAATATTGGTAAACAATTTACTGTTTAGACAATAATATTTAAATACAATGAAACTAAAATAAAATTTTCAAAATATATTTCTCTTTTGATTTTTTTGGAGATGATGATGTACACTTATTTAGATTATTTATACATTATCGTATTTGACTGATATTATATAAAAAGTTTTTCCTTTTTTAATCTAATGAAATCTTTTTAAAAAAATACACTATAAAGTTTGAATTAATGAAAAAATGACTATTTGGACATATTTTTTTATGATTTTCATTTTTAGTAAAGATGAAATCTAATCCTTGCATAAAACATATTTAAATCCTTTGAAATTGCATACACTTAAATCCCTGAAAAATAAACAAAATAAAACTAAACTAATAAAATAAAAAATGAAAAAACAAAACTAAGTAACGGATTCAAAAAAAGCGATGAAATACCACAGTATTCTTCTTTTAACCAGTAATAAACTGAAGCAGTTAAAGTAAAAAATCAAGTTAAGTTTTCAACAATGGAAAGAAATTTAAAAATTAACACAAAATAGAATAGTGAAGAAGAAGAGAATGTTGAACTTTCTGTTTATATATCACGATATATAAATATTTGAATTCTCAATAAAAAAAATTTAAAACCTAAAACTACTAATTTCCCTTTGGCCCAATTTTTAAATTTTAAATCAACATAAGAAAAACTACATAGGTAATCTTTTTCATGATAAAATCAATATAGTCATACTAACAATAAATTGAATTTAAATATCTCAAATATTATCGACTTAAAAATATTCAACTTATCATCAGGAAAAAAACTAAATTTTCACATTTATAATTTGCTAAAAAACTAAAAAAAAGAATACTACTGATCATCTTATTTTATTGATTTTAAATTGCATGAATTTAGTTTCAAACGTTGATAGATTACTTATCATGAGAAGAAAAATAAAATATGTACCTTATAATTTACTTAAAAATTAAAACCCAGTACCAAACAAACTGAAAATAATGTGTATTTTGAAGCACATGGATTTTTAATATTTTTTTAATTATTAAATTTTTAAACATACTATATTTGATTTAAAGTTTAGAATATATAAAAATAAATAAATAAATATATGTATATAATAAATATGAAAATCTAAAAAATATAATTGGCTAATTAAATGAATTAAAACTCATAAAAATGAAAAGACAATTACAGTCTGTTTGAAACAAATGAATAATGATTTTAAAATTCATTTATAAATGAATTCCAAGTAGAATTCATTTGCAAATGAATTTACCATATTTGGTATGCTATAATTTAAAATAAAAAATTCAATTAAATTTCACAAAAATATGTTTGAAATAAATTCTTAAATGAAAATTCATTTGTATTTATTTTCTAAAATATCCTTAACATAATAATCTAATAAAAATAAATAGTAAACACCAATTTATATTTATTATATAAAATATCATAACTTTTTTGTTTTTTTACTAAGATATAAATAATAAATTTCATATAAATAATACACTCTCATTCCACCGTAATTAATTAATTAATTAATTATATAAATATAATATATAAAATAATTATAATATTTATTATAATAATTATCTTTAATTTGTATAAAATGTCTCCGTTTAAGAAAAGAAAAGTGTAAAAAACATTAGTGTATAGGACAAAACTGTAGTTTCACACTAATAACTATAAAGTGAAAAAAAAAAAGGGAAAATAAAGAAAATACTTCAGTTTATAGAGGATAGTTTTGTCAAATAAAGTTTAATAATTTATTATTATAATCAAGTTTGATAAAATAAATAAGTTAAATAACTAAAAAATTAAAAAAATTGAATTTGTAGAAGAAGATGGTAATTTTGTCACAAAAAGTGGGAGTGTTTGATTTTGTGGAATTCATTTGAAAATTTCACTAATTTTTGTAAAATTTAGTGTAACTATATTCAATTCTGTGAAATTAAATTCCTAGAATTGAAATCTATTTTTTTAATTCCAAATGCGAAAATATGGATTTCTAAATAAATATTATAAAATTTTATAAAATTCATTTATTGCAAACAGACTCTTAATTATTGAAAAGTAAACGATAGGGGAGAAAAGTTGGATAAAAAAAAGAAAAATGCTCAAAAATTCACAAAAAAAAGAAAAATCATAATACTCAAATACTCGAATGAAATCTATTTGTTTAAATATATTCTTAATTTCGGCAGAAGATGTTAATTTTCTGAATAAAAACTCATTCATTTTTAAATAGGATGATAAAAAAAATCTTTCATAATATTGTTCGGAATATTATTTTTTCGAAAACTTGTTACAATTGATATTTATAAGAGAGTAATATACTAAACTTTAAAGAGGAAATAGGCTGCATTGTTAGACTCTATTGATAAAAGAAACTTATCCGAATTTAAAATTTGAATTCTTCAACCACAAACAACAAATAATCCATTTTGTCTTCAAACTACCCAAGAAATAAAAGATTACACAAAAAGTCAATAAAGATGAATAACTCCATGAATGGAAACAAATTAATAATCCAACTAAGAGGATTATTTACAATCAAAGAAGACAGTCGGCAGTGGTTTAGAAACAAAAGCTAGAAGAACACAAAAAGGAGAGAGTCACATAGAGAGATGGCTAGGATTATTTACAATTTCAAATAATAATTCATAATTGGTATAAGTTCAACAAAATATATACTATTTATTTAATAAATATGATAAGATTATAATAAAAATATAATAAGAATATAATTAATTATATCAAACGACACCAAGTGATAACAAAAATATTATTTATAATTTGCATTGATCATATTATTTTTTTTAAAGAGTTGATCATATTATTTATTACTAAAGTTTCTTAGTACGTTTGATTAATATAAAGAAATAAATGATATTTATTTACAACTAATATATTCTATTAAGGATAAATTGATATATATTTATTTATAATAAATTTTATTTTGGGTAAGCTGATAATATATTTTATTTTATATACTATAAATTATATTCTCTCCGTCTTAAAAGATAGTCCACTTTCTATTTTTACATAAATTAAAAAATAGCAATTATTATAGTTAAAGGACAATTTTATTTATATAACTTTCATATTATGCTCATCTTAAATAACACATGAATAATTATTATATTGAAAATAATAAATAAGAAATGATGAGAATTATTAAAAATAAGATAAAATTTAATAAGGATATAATAGACAATTTAAAAATTAACTAATATAAAAAAAAGGCAAGTGGAGTATATTTTGGGACAACCAAAAAAGAGAGAGGACTACCTTTTGAGCGGAGGGAATATTATTTTAATATTATAATTATATTAAATTATAATTGAGAAGTTTTGTTCATTGCTGGAAAATTTTTGCTATCGATAACTTTTTATTTTGCTATAAAGAATATGTTCTTGTTGGCTTAATAATTACTTTTTTTTTTTTTTTTTTGGGAAAATGGGAGGATTGGATAACTAAAGGCATTCAAGCCCCAAAATATGGAGAATACAGATGGGAGGTGAACCAAAAGATTCAATCAGACCAGACAAAGAATGGGACGCCTGTGCTAGACTACGAGCGACACCATTTGTTGATCAACAAACAAAACCAAGATCAACACCAGGCATCTCTGTCAAAAGAGATTTACAATCAACTCTAAGCGAACCAAAAGCAAAATCATCGTGATAAGATGTATTAGCGATAGCAGAAACCACCAGTTGTGCATCTGATTCCAACAAAACAACAGACCATGCATGCCGCTTGATCTAGCTTAACACCTCTCGAATGGTAAAAGCTTCAGCAAAACTAGGATGGAAGGCACCCTGCACACGCTTCTGGAAGCTTGCAACAAAACTGCCAACTGAATTAGGAAGAACACACCCTAGGCCACTAAAACCATCACAAAAAGTGGCGGCATCAACATTTAACTTAAGAAAACCAATAGGAGGCTTAACCCAAGAAATAAAACGGGAAAGAGATGGCGAAGGCCCCTGTTGAACCCGCAAAGACAACCAGTCCTGCAACATGGACAGAGCCCGTTGAACAACTTGAGCAGCTGAGCGAGCTTGCCAAACAACTTCATTCATGTACTGCCACAAGGACCAGCAAAGCATAACCACAAGAGAAGCATCATCCAACGAGGATTGCCCTAGAATCCGTGACAACCAGTCCAAAAAATTAGAAAACGAGAGGGAAAAACCAAGAACAACAGTCAGAGCCCAGCAAGATCAAGCGAATGTGCAAGAAACCAATACATGAAAGATCGAATCAGAAGCAGTGTGGCACAAAAGACACAAATTCACCACAGGCACACGTCGCTGCTGCAACAAATCCAGGCTAGGTAACGCGCCATTACAAGCCCACTAGATCAAGTTTATAGCTTTCGGAGGAACTTCGACATGCCAAAGCTTCCGCCATATTTGAACGGTAGTACGCGAACGAGATAACCATGGTGTGTCAGTAAGAGACAAATATGCACTTCGCACTGTATAGCGACCCCTGCTATCAAACTTCCAAAATAGCTTGTCTTTTCCTACACGAAAAGCTCAAGGGAATAGTAAGAATAGCCACTTGATCATCCTCTTTGAAAGTTTGAGCAAATAGTTGCTCATCCCACTGCCCATCACGAATGAGATATGAAACCACTAGCACATCAGTAGCCTTTTTCGTTAAGATGAGAAGGAAAAGTGTCTGATGTAAAAAACCAATACATGCCGTTGTAATGTCCTGCCCAATAATATCCCATTGGTGTTGGTAGAAACCCAGATTAAAGCCATCAAAGCCCGTGGACTTAATCTGACTACATATTGAATATCGTAACTCGAACCTCCTCACATGAATAGGGTGCCAGCAACAATTCATTAAACTCAAGAGTCACAAACTCCACCACATGCTCCAGAACCGGATTCATATGACCTGGGTTAGCCTGAAAGATATTCAGAAAATAATCCGAAATAACATCCTCCAAACTGGCCCCCATCCCTCTGAACCCCGGAGCCATCTTTCAAACGCCGAATAGAGTTTTCTTATGCCTAGTAGTGGCCATAGCATGGAAAAAATAGGTATTAGAATCCCCTTCCTCAAGCCAAAACGTCTTTGCATGCTGCTTCCAAACGAGCCCTCGTTTATTGAGAAGAGCATGAAATTAAGACTTAGCAGTTGTAAATTGTTCCACCACCTCTCGCACCCTAGACCCACGAAGATGTTGCATAGTAACACGACACTGCTGTAACTCCCTCTCATGCACATCACGCAAATCCAAAGCCCATTGATTTAGGGCATCCCCACACTTTTGAAGTTTACTACAAATATCAAGAGTAGGAAACTGGCACCAAAAGTACAACAAAATCAGTCTACACTACGACTCACGAACCCAAGAGTTTTCAAAGCGAAATCGCTTTGCCACTGCGCTAGGAACAACTGACGCACCTCCAAAAAAATCGAAAGATGGTTCAAGGATGAAAAATCAAGAGCATAAGCCTGAGCATGAGGGAAAAAATGTCTCTGTGAAAAAGAAGACAATCCATCTTCTCCTCAATTCAGTGGTCTGACTCCCATGTAAACTTATAGTCCTCCAATAGGGAGGTCATACAAATCAGCATCTTCCACCGCTTGATGGAAAGCATGCATCTGGGAATTAGACTGCCGCTGACCACCTCACTTTTCATGAGCCGCCATAATAGCATTAAAATCTCCCGCAAAAAGGGCCAAGGCAACGAACTACACTCTGCAAGATTATGAAGGAGTCTTCACGACTCATGACAGTGGGATCTCTCAGGATGCCCATAGAAACCTGTGATCTGCCATTCCCAAAGTCTTCTAGCTCAACTGCTACATCAATACACCGAACAGACTTATTAAGCAAATGAATAGAGAGAACAGACTTCCAAAGAAAATCAAGGCCACTACTATGGCCCAAATAGTCAACAAAATAAAAACCATCATAACCCAACAATGTCTTTATTTCATTAATTTTATTCTCTAAATATAATGTTTCAATAAAAAAAAAAAAAAAAAAAAAAAAAAAAAAAAATGGGTCGTTTTTCCTATACAATTTCTTGAAGTGCCTGAACTGAACATAAGTTGCCCAACCCATGACAGTTCCAGCTAAGAGAACTCATTTCGTCTGGCAGGCCTGGAAGTCAGGACCCGCCTCTATAAAGTTTTTTAAAATATTAGAAAACCCATTATCCACACAAACACCATGGCCCATCTCAACACCTATATCTTGGCCAGCTCTGCGCCTCTTCAGATCAGCAAAAACCAATCCATCAGAAAAATATTGACCCTTGAAACAACCAGCATTAACATTCTCCCTGCTATTCTTGCCATGACACTCGCCAACTAAGACATCCTTATTCAAATTCAAATTGTGAGCTGCAAAAGATCCTATCCTAAAATTAGAGGGATGCGCAGGATACCAACGACTTGAAGCGCCACCACCACTCACCGCTGGTGAACGCAGCCACCGAGCACCAATGTTATCCTGAGATTGTCGATTTGGCACACGAAGATTAGCAGAATACACATGAACAACCTTATCAAGGGGTAATTTAATAAGTTCGGGGCAAAACCGCTCCGCATGTCCCAGCAAACCACAAAGAAAATAAAACCCAAGCAAATTCTCATACTTGAAGGAAGCCTAGAACCACTCACCACCAGCTTTTTTCAACTGAATACCCTTCTATAGAGGTTGGCGAACATCAACGCGCACCCTTATACACATATATGCCTGTCAAATCTTTGAGAAATTATTAGGATCAGTGGCCACAAACTGACCCACATTGTCCCCAATATCCTTAGCAACACACTCTGACTTGAACCCAACTTGTAAATCATGTATCTGGATCCACAACAAGGTATGGAACAATGGCACCTCAGCGGGATGATTATAGCCCACCCATCGTTCAAAAAACAAAAGATGATTTTCAGAGGTCCAGGGAGACATCTCCATCACCCGATTTAGGTCCACCTCGTGAAAAATTGGTAAACATAGAGCCTGCCATTCAACTCCTTTGTTTGCATTCCAGAAGTTGGATGCCAAATCGAAGCCATGGTTTGAATCATAGCATTATAGTTGATGGACCCCTCAGTGAGGAAACATCCAACAAGGCATACAGCATAATCATCATCCCCTATCAGCTCCTCATTCGCATACTCCAAACCTTCGTCACGATCCAGAGAGAGATTCGCCATGTTCTCAGACATGGTCTTATTCATCATGTTCTCTAAAAGATTATCCCTCCTCCATAGCACAGTAGAGGAAAACAAAACCCAACTTGTCAAAGGACAAGACGAAACCAACCCCTCAGAGAGAAAGTGAGAGGACTACTTCAGCAAATTTTTAGCTTAATAATTATTTTATGTATAACAGCAAATCCTATTTAATTATTTTTTTAAAATAATTTTATAGGAGATGACAATGATATGGAAGGTCAAACTAATTTGCCAATATTGTACCAATATTGCATCTACGAAAAGAGCGATGGCCAAAATTGTGGACAAAGGTCATATTTCACTTCTAGGTTATCCATTGATTCTTATCAATTCGCTACCTATTTGAACTGCAACTTTTATAACTTATTTTCCACAATATTTATGGAGTATAAAACACGTGTTCACAGATGGATATTGATCAGCAAATGGGATAAAAGAGGAAATTATACTATGAAAAGTGCATAGCTCTGGCAATATGATCAGCAAATATTACAAGGATAATTTTGAATGTGATGCGGAAAAGTTTGGAACCTTGCGATTCCTGCAAAAGTCTTGAATTTTCTGGGGGGAGCACTTTCAAGTTTCTTGCATGTCAATATGATTTTAGTTACAAGACACGTGGATTTCCCAAATCAATGTCCCTTATATAATGAGGAGAACTAAATAATTTTAGATTATTTTTTATAGTGTAGTTTTGGCCGTGAATGCTGGATTTTATCGAATGTTGGTTGGTGGAAGAGTGTTTCATATTTTTATAACTGGTTTGAGGTTTTGATTAATAAAAGAAATTTGCAACTGTTATGTGAAGTGGCTGTAATTTCATGGGAGATTTGGGCAGCCAAGAATGATATGGTTCGGAATAGAAAGACCACACGACCAGGTTTTGTTATGCGAAAGGCTCAAAAGTTTCTGCAAGCTTTGCAAACGGCAAAAGATCACAACTGGGTAATAATTCAAGCTTGCAAAGTTCAAGGATACTGAAATGGAAGCCTTCTATCCAAGGTGGCTGCTAATTTTGATATAAATAATAAACGAGCAGGTGTAGGATGGATTTTGCGAGATCGAAATGGTTATTGTGCTGCAGAAAAGCCGCAGTTTTTGGGTACATTGTTGAATGCGTTAATGGCAGAGGCTATTGTTATGCAAGAGGTTTTGAGGTGTTTGAAAGACAAATATCCATATGAGCTTCCACAGGTTGAGGGTGATTATCAAATGGTGATTCAAGCCTTGTCTAAACATAGTGAGGATTGTTCCTATTTGGGTAGATTTTAATTGAACGATTGTAAAACTCTTATAAGAGACTTTACTTTATTATTTTTAATTTTGTAAAAAGATCAACAAACCATGTGGCACATATTCTAGCTAGAGCTACAGATTTTATTTCTCATTCTATGGAGTAGAAACCCTAATATTAGTGATTCAAAATGTACTTCTTTCTAATGTTAATCTTTATTTTCAAAAAATATAAAAAAAAAAGTACATTCAATTTTCACAATTTAAAACTTCCGTAAGAAAATTTGGAACTATTTAAGGTGAAATATTCACCATATATATTGAAATATGCATTTTTGTACAAACTTATATGTTAATACTATTAGAAAAATTGAATTAAAAAGATACAAACGAAACCACAATTTATGTAGCTTGAGACGTGTGAATATTATTCTTAAGTATAATTCATCCATTTCGGATGTATCCTCAAGGATTCAATAAGCTTTTCCGTTTTATTTTTTGTTTAAAAATAAGGAACAAAAATAATAGAGAGAAAACCCATTAATAGGGAGGGAGAGCAAAGAAAAGAGAGAAGCAGTAAGCAAGCATAGAGATATGAGGCATTTATAGCAAACATCAAAACTGCTGTACAATAAAATAAGGAGATGATTTGAAAAAAATCGGGAAACTCAAAAAATATTAAAATTATAACGTTAAGAAAAATTCAGGAAATAAAAAAAAATAATCTTTTGACAAAATAAACTCCAAATGTGATTTAATTTTTTGCAAAAGGTAAAAAAGATTGATGCACGTAACCTGATTCTGGTGCACGTGAGTCCATATCTCTACTTAGCTCTTTATCGATAAATAACGAGAGTTTAAGTATAAAGCAACACAAAATCTCTAACTATCCCATATAAGACAAAGTCTGTTTTTGAAATACACTACAACATATACTATATCGTTGAACAAAACATATACCCTATCCCACTACAAATGCACCTTCATCTTTTGTCATACTAATTTATCATTTTAGAATACATGAATTATTTTTTTCTAACTTTATCATTATCTTCGATGTCTACATTCAATATGAATCAATTATTTAAAGAATAGATAAAATAGTAATTTCGTCAATAACAATCCTTTTTTGGTTAAACTTGAGATTCTCAATCAGTTTCCTTAATTTGTAAACAATCTTAAAAATGCACATAGTAGGACCGACCGAGGCAGTAGTTAAATTAGGACATGTCAATTTCTCTATCTCCCACCCATTTAAAAGGTTTGTTGACATAGTTGGTTATGGAAATATTTGACACAATCAACACTTAAAAACTGAATTCTCGGTTCAAAATCATGATAGAAGCTGGTAAGAAATCAATAGGTGGATTAACTATTTCTGACTCTTAAAACTCTCACCAAAAAAATGGTCTATTACTGATAACCACACATTTGAATCCAATCTCTACTCTCTCTTTACTCGAAATTTCCAATATATTTAAGAACCCACTTCACACCATATCCAAACCGCCTATTTCCAATGGCTACTACCTCCACTAACATTACCCATGATTTTCCAGGCTTTTTCAAGGTATTCGAAGATGGCCATATCGAAAGATATATGAACTCAGATTTTGCTCCTCCAGGCCTGGATCCTGAAACAGGTATTGAATCCAAAGATGTTGTCATCTCTGAAGAAACTGGCCTAAAGGCCCGCATTTTCCTCCCAAAAATTGCTGACCCTACCCGAAAACTTCCCCTTCTCGTCCACTATCATGGTGGTGGGTTTTGCGTCGGCTCAGCTCTTAGTACTCCATTCAAAAACTTTCTCTCTGCGTTAACTTCACAATCCAATGTCATTTGCATATCTGTTGAATATAGACTTGCACCTGAGCACAAATTACCTATTGCATATGATGATTCATGGGCAGGGTTTCAATGGGTCGCGAGCCACTCTAATGGGAAAGGCCCCGAGCCATGGATAAATGAACATGCGGATCTTGATCGGGTGATTTTGGCAGGTGAAAGTGCCGGAGCAAATCTTGCCCACTACATCGCCGTCCAAGCTGGTGCTACAGGATTGGCTGGAGTGAAAATAACTAGATTACTTATAGTGCATCCATATTTTGGATGTAAAGAGCCAGATAAATTTTACCAGTATATGTGCCCGACAAGTTCTGGTACGGAGGATGACCCGAGACTGAACCCGAAATCGGATCCGAATTTGATGAAACTGAAGTGTGATAAAGTGTTGGTTTGTGTAGCAGAGAAAGATTTTTTAAAGAGTAGAGGGGATGATTATTACGAAACCATGAAGAAATGTGAATGGGGTGGCACTGTAGAGTTTTATGAGACTAAAGAGGAAGAACACTGCTTCCATTTCTTCAATCCTAAGAGTAAGAATATTGAGATTCTTATGAAGAGAATGGTTGACTTCATTAAACAAGATTGAAGTTTTTGATTTTTCTTTTTGAGAAAAAAAGATAATATTAATTTTGAAGTTGAAATTTGTTTTGCTTTTGTCTTTGAGATTGGAAATTATTAAGTGGAATGTCTCCAATTTTGGCTTTTGGTTAATGGGATATCTCCAATTTTGAGATTGGAATGGATTGACTGTTTGAACTTATTTTTTATGAAAGGGTAATTTTATTGTATTCATGATTCAATCTTATGATATTCAGGTTTATTTTAATATGCATATTAATAAAAAAATTTTGAATGTAAATTTGTCTTATAGTGACGAAGTGGTATAGAAATTAATGTAAGTTACACGAAGGAATCGCTTGGATTTTATCACTTTTCTACTGTTCTGATTATTAATTGAACCGGTCAAAATAGATATTAAATCATAGTCAACAATTCTTGATTCTAAACCGTAACATCAGATACTTTAATTTTGGTTTCAATTCTTTATTTTTTGAAATCAAAATAAACTGCTTTTATTTTAAATTGGTGATTCTAATTTGAAACCAAAAAAATATATATTTTTAAGGAAATTTTTAATTTGTATTTTAATAGCAAAGAACACTTACTGAATTGATCATTATAAATTAGATCATGATTCCATCCTTCACAATACAAACTGCTCCCGAGCTAATTCCTTTGCCTCCGAAAACGAGTAAGAATTAGTCAGATTTACTGTGGGCCGTTAAAACGGATATGGATCTGAAAACCTTGTACAAGTATAAAAAAACTTCTAATTTATTTTTTGTTTCACTTTAATTTTTAAAAATAAATTTTAATATTTTTCATTAAATTGGTTTAGCTTTTTCGACAGCGAAGATATTATTATTATTATTATTATTATTATTATTATTATTATTATTTATTCAAACTAAAAATCTAAAAAAAAATTTAAAATCTTGAAATAAATTATTTAATTCAAAATCGGAATAAAATCAAAACCGATACCAAAATTATTTTAGAAACTACCTAAAAAAACTATTGGGGTTTTTGTTCCATTTTTTTCTAATTGAAACGAGCGGTTTTGATAATCTACATAATATTAATTATTAATGGTTAGCTATTATATAGTTGTCTAAAGTAAAAAAAATTACAAATATTTTTTACCATTTATGGAGGAAAAAAAGATAAAATAGACATAACCATAGTCACATATTAGCTTGGTATATGAGTAGTTCCATAGCACTATAACAACCATCAATAATTTTGGTATTATTACAGGGTCTTATACACATGGAATTTTGAATTAGACTTACATATATTTAGTGTATGATTAAATCCAATATACCAGAAGTAATTTTTTTCAGAATTTTAATGCTGAATTAACTTTAGGGGAGGTGTCATGGGCCGAATTTCTTTCCTTATGCCAAAGGCATGCTTTAAGGGCCAAAAATAAGTTTGGAGTCGATGGGCCTATGAGAGGCAGGCCAAAACCCAAGTTAGGCAAGACTTGGGCTGCCAGACACAAGGCTTGGGCAAGCCAACACGTAGGTAGGGCTAGGACATGCTGCATGGCCGAGTTGGGCTAAGCAAGGCGTAAGGCAACAAGGCAAAACACTCTAGAATTGCCTAGAGCATGCGAGAGAAGCCTAGGATGTGCAAGAGAGGTAGTCACAAGGTGAGGCATGCAGGCTCTAAAAGGTTCTAGCACATGTTGGGGCATGCCAGACGCACAAGCAAAGGGCCTAGAGCATTCTATGCGCTGCTGGGCAAGAGACATGTCCATTATAGGTGCTAGACTAGCCTAGAGCATTGTAGAGGACGCACCTCCACCGTCAGATTGAAAGTGCCACAACCAATCTCCACCGTTGATTAGAGCGATTGTGCACATATAAATACATACTTGTACATAGCGTACAAGCACAGAGAGACATAGGCAACGAGACATTGAGTGTTAGTAGACTAGGTGTTAGCAAACTTTGTTTACTCATAGGCAATGTAATCTTTTCCATTTTTTAGTAGAATCGTTTCTCTCTATATCATCTATCTAGCTCCCATTTGTTTGGGAAGCCTTAATGCTTGCATTTGCTAACATTCCACTGCGTGTATTTGGGAAGGCTGGCTTAGCACAACAGGTGTGCCTAAGCACTGCACGAGGACTGAGTTTGTGTGAAGAAATTAACCCCGTGACAGAGGGGTGGGAGGATTCAAGAACATGGACATTAATGTTGACTATATAATTGGTGACGCTTCATTATGCTAACACTCCCTCCATCCCATATATTTCATCCTAAATTTCTTTTTTTAAAGAAATCAAATTAAAATTTTAATTTAGAGGAAATTATATATAAATATGGGATACATATCAATATATTTCTACTTTTGTATAAAAAGTCGAATAATAAACCAATTATACAACGAATAAAAAAATACAATTTTGATTTGAAGTATCTAATTGAATTGACAGATCATAAATAGTACTCTTTTGATTCCTAAATTTGAGAGCAGTAGTTTTTGACTTTTTTTTCTTTTTTTCCATTTAAATAACACTTTTAAAAATTAAGATAGTATTGATTATTTTATTTTAACTTTATCATTGTTTAAATGCATACAAAGGTATAGCTTAAAACTCAATATATATATATATATTAATTAAAGAGTAATTTTTTCAAATTTTTTTTTTCTATAATTGAGGTGATTCGATCGTAACTATCAAATCTCATAAAATGTGGAATAATTAAAAATAGATGGGTGGCCTTTAGAAATTGAGGTTGCAATAAAAAATTCTGTCATTGCAAATAAATAGAATCCAACCAAAAGTCAAGTTACTTACTATATTGGTCATTCTAAACGCTAATATTCTATTGTATGAATCTTTTAGGACCTTATAATGAAATACCATAATTAATATTAAATTTGGTTGAATCTATTATTTGCATAATTTTTTCAAAATATTTCATATATATTTTCTAATTTTTTTATTACATATAATATTAAAGATAAATAAAAAAAAAAATTTCAGCATAATAAACCATTCCCATATTATATAAATATATATAACCGACCCTCCCAATTGTATATAAGACAAGATTTTATTGATCTGCGAATAGCGTTGTCCTTAATTAGCTTCGAATCCTCATATTATACATACCGTAACCCTATCGTTTGACCTGTACAATACAACATCCTCCCTTATCAATCCAACTTTTAATGGACAACATGCATTATGAAATGATATATCTAAAAATAAAATATCTTGGAACTTCTTATATTAAAATAATTACCAAGGCCCAAAATTTTTAAAATTATTTTATTTTTGAAGGGCATCCATTTTATCCATTAAACTTCATTTTCATTGATGAAAGAAGCCAACCTTTTGACCACAGCCAGAGCATTTTCAGTACTAGGGTTCTGCAAATGGAATACATGATCCTCCTCTTTACTCTCCGTAATCTCCACTAGACCTTTCCATCCAATCTCTTTCAACTTATAATAATAATGCCATCCTCTTTCCCTTAACAAGTCCTTCTCAGCAACCATAACAAGAATCTTGCTACACCCTAGCTTACCCAAGTCAGGATCAACAAGGGGGTTAATCCATGGATCATCACACCCACTTTTTGTAGTAGGGCAAGCAAGATGCCATAAAGCTTCAGCGAGAAATCTCTTTTCACTTTCTTTAGCTTCATTGCCTATAGGCTCTTTCCCCCAAAAATAAGGATGCACTAAAGCAATACCAACAAGATTTATACCTAACAATTTCTCTTTCCCATGTCTAATACCCATATGATGTGCTATATTGGCACCTGCACTTTCTCCACTTAAAAACACTTTACGAAAATCAGCATAACTATTTAACCACTCTTCAGGTCCATTTCCATTAACATGGGAAGCAACCCATTTAAGTGCACTCCATGAATCTTCATATCCAATCGGAAGAGGATGCTCTGGCGCTCTTCTATATTCAACAGAAACTGCTATAATATTTGCTTCTGCAACTAAGTTATTAAGATGCTTATGGAATAGTGGAGAGAAAGCAGTTTCAATGCAAAAGCCACCACCATGATAGTAAACAAGAAGAGGAAGTTTCCTGTCAGAGTTAATGCCATGTCTTGGGAGATAAATCCTAGAAGAGAGGTTTTCTTCTTGTACGTATATGACATCTTTGGATTGGACTTGGGTGTTTTGGTCCAGACCAGAAGGGACTATGTCATTCCCAATTAATCTCTCTACGTGGCCATCTTTGTATATTCGGAGTAAGGGAGAGAAGTCATGAGCAACTTCTTCACAAAGGGTTGAATCCATGGAGAGAGATGAAGAAATTGAAATCCGGATTCGTACTTGGTTTGGAAGAGAAATGGAGTTGTATGCAAAGTAAAGGAAAGAATTCTGTACGGAGACGAAGGAGATAAAGAGATAAGAAGATGCATCTCAATAATGGGTGGCCAATGTTTGCTCAATAAAAGATGGGGACGTAGGTGGAGGTGGAGGTGGAGGTGGAGGTGGAGATATTTAGGGAATATGACAAGGACTGTACTAAACCTATTCGATTTGATCTTAAAACTATCTAACAATAGTTAAAACCCAACCGGACTGGCTCAAATCATATTGACCAGTTGGCTTAGTTTTGTAAACTATATATATATATATATATATATATATATATATATATATATATATAATCCTGAAACAAAAAAAGAATTTTACAAAGTTGACCTAAAACTCATATATTTGAGTATTGCCATTTATCCTTTTTTTATAAATTTTCTAAATTTTTAATAATTTTTTAAGATTTTTATTTATATATATGTACCTATATATAAAATTTTAAACTTTGAATAATTAAAATTTTAAAATTTTTGAATTATTGAATTTAAAACTTGAAAAATTTTGAAGTTTTGAATTTAAAATTTTAAAAACTTCTGAATTTTTTTTCTTATCAATATACCTACATATATACCTTTATGGTTATTTTTCACAATAATTTTCTTCTTATCTTTAAACAAACATTTCTTTCGATTATTTTGTTTTAATTTTATAAGTTTTTTTTATTTTTCATGTATATGTTAATGTTGTTTTTTAGATTTTGATTATCAAAAGATGACAAGTACAACTTCAATCCATATAGACTACTGTGCATTTTTTCACCAACTACAGTAATATTAGTTTAATTTTTTGATTTTTTTTTCTTTTTCATAATTTTTTAACTTTATGAAATGATATATATACAAAAAGAAATATATACAAAAAGAAATAGATACAGAACAAAATAAGAGCAGAAAAATGACTGATATTAATTAAATCTCATTATTTTGATAACTTATTTTTCATCTTAGTATAATTAGTTTTATGATGTTGAGTATATACATTATGAATTTTTTTCAATTTGTTTGTGTATTTTTTATACTTATGCATGAAATGTCAGTTTTTATTTATTTATTTGTTTATTTATTTATTTATTTATTTATTTATTTATTTATTTATTATTATTATTATTATTATTATTATTATTATTATTATTATTATTATTATTATTATATTTATTTTGCTTCTAGTTACGAGGTTAAAGAAAATCTAAACATTAAATTTAATAAATAGATTTAAAATAACAAAGGGAGCTAATAAAATAACATCTGTTAAATTAAAAAAATAAATACATTTAATAAATTAAAAAAATGAGATATTTAATATTCTTATCATTTTAATTTTAATTTTATTATCTAAATATTAGAAAATTATATATAATGATCATATTTTCAAATTAATATTCATTTACGATAATTATTTATATCAATATTTAACCCAAATCCTTATTCACATAAATTTATTAAGTTAATCTAAATCCAAAATCATGAGTGAACCTATTCTTTATTAATAATTTGAATCCTAATTATAATTTAGGGTGTTATTATAACAAAAGGTCAAAGTTCAAGGAGAAATTGGGATAGTGGTCAAATTAGAGTGAAATTACAACAAAAAATTAAAATTCAATGTGAAATTGGGATAATGGTCAAAATTGGAGAGAAATTGAAATAAAAAGTTAAAGTTTAGAGTGAATTTAGCATAAAAGTCAAACTAGAGTGAAATGATAATAAAATTTAAAGTTGAGAGTAAAAAGATACATTAAGCAAAATGAAATAACCGTCGTTCTGATTCCATTCCTAAATATTTTGAAATTTAAAATTTCGTTCCATTCCGTTCCAAATATTTCTTTTTTTAAATTAAAATCTAGTATATTATGATATATTTTAAGATATAAAATTTTAAATTTAATAAAAAATAATCAATATATTTATTTAAAAACAATTAAATATAATAAAATAATAAATTCAAGCTAAATTAGGTTATACATTCACTTTGACAACTTTTCATTTAATTAGTAATGAAGCAACAACAACTGCATAAAATATAAAGTTAGTGTGACCATGAAATAGATGTAATGAAATTCAAAAACAAGAAATTAGAAGGAGAAATAAGAATTAAAATAAAAAAAAAACAGATTAGGAAAGCAATTCATATATAAATTTTAGAAGTTTTCCAAACTTGATCATTAAAAAGGAAATTTTCTTGCCAAGCACAAAAAAGGAAAAATCCTGATTACTGGACAAGGTTCAAGAAGATCAACCATAAACATGCAAATTGTGACTCTGTAAAGAATGCTTCATTTTTTATTTTGACTTTTAAATATTCAAGTCTATATTAATAATTATTATGAATAAAGTATTCTATTAAACTCATAGTTTTAGGATTAAATAAAAATTTCTTTAACTTTCTACTCGAGTTTTATAATTTACTATTAAAATATATAATTTAAACTAAAAAATGAAAAAAAAAAAAAGAAAGAAAAACTCGGTATATGGATTGGAATATTGAATTTTCTATTAGTTTTCAATTTCATATTCCATATTCCAATATTTTTAAAAATAAATTCCATTTTAATAATTTATACCATATTACAAATGAAAGAATAGAGGTGAATTAAGTTAAAGTTTAGAATATACGAAGTGAAAATGTATAATGTGGTTTACTTGGGCTTGGGCTAGGGCTAATCTTGTTTAACTATTTAGTTTGTCACCCTTATATGCACTTTATAAGTTTATTATTTAGTCGATATAGAATTATTAACAAGTATAATTAAAAATATCAAGATATCTAGAGGTGCTATCTTTTAGGCAAATGACTTGAAGGTGAAAAGCGATTAAATTGAGTGGCGTGGAAAACCATTGTAATGAATCAATCTGGAGGAGGCTTTAGTGTACAAGATTATAAAAGGAAAAACTTTTCTCTTCTCGTTAAATGGCGGTGGATGTTTAAATTAGAGAGAGGATTTTTGTGGAAAAAAGTATGAGAAATTGTCACTTGCTTAGAAAGAGATAGTTTCTCTTAGTGACAATTCATCTCCAGCATCAAATTTCATGAATAATTACTTTCATTGGATCCTTGGTAGCGGCAATCACATTAAATTCTACCATGACTTTTGGCTCTTGGACATGCCTTTCAAAATAGCCTCCATCATCGCTTCAAAATATTATTGATCCTAATTTTAGCACCAGACTCTAGAAAATTCTTTCATGGTTCCAACAGCATGAGAATCAGCTCAATCAAACACTGTTGGGACTGAACAGGCAAAAGAGTCATTTTTGCCCCATCGGCACTAATCTGCTTGTCACTGGCACCGGTAGCCTGCTAGTCAATACCAATCTGGCAGCATGGTACTAAACCAGTTGATATCGACGCCAAGACCCTTCGGTAACAATGAAGAGTCTACCGATAATGGCCTACGGCAACCCAAGCCTATAAAATCAACACACCCCGGCCTTAATTTTTGACACCTTTTGTTGCTTGATTGACCGTTTCTCAAGCTTCAACAACTCTAATTCTCCCTTATGTGAATGATTCTAAGGCTTTATAGTCTGATTGTGTTCTTTTTCCTTAATTGAGCCAAAATTTGACTTAGTACTCAAAAATTGATCCTTTTGATTTTCACATACACTTTGGTCCTTCTTGGTCCAAAGCTAATTAATTAAATTAAGGAAAAATTGCTTTTGAGTCCCTGAGTTTTACAAAATACATAATTTCATCCTTGCTGTTTATAATAATTATTCTAGAGTCCCTAAGGTTTGTCTCTATCTGAATGTTTAGTCCTTCCGTTGAAAAACTAACCAATTTTCTGTTATATTTTTATAAATAGGCCAAAATACCCTTGTTATATCATGTAAATGGTATCACAAGTAAATTAAAAATAATAAAAAAAATCAACAATCATAAAACATTAAAATAGAAAAAAACTTTTCAAAAACCTAAATCCATCTCTTAGCCTCTTAAATCATAAACCACCGCGTCCAACTACAATCTCAACCACAACCATTACCTCAATCCCATCATAACCACAATCTCAATTCAATCCCCCTTCGCTTAAACCTTCACCTTTGTCTCTCCAATTTCAATCTCCAACTGAAGTCCACGTTTAAAACACAAACACAAACTCAAACTCAACCACAATCGTTAAATCCACAGACTCTCATCCATGACATTGTTGCCACCTCCACTTCCATCAATTTCATCGCTTTTTATTTCCAGAAGCTTCTTCTAGCAAAACCACCTTAGGTGTTTTATTGAGCCAGGCACGTTTCTTGATTAACAATGTCATATTGTTTAAGCTCTTCAATCTCATTATTTTTTTGTTTGTCAAGATAGGAAGTGGAAAAAAATTTGGCAAGAATGGGAGAGTAAACAGAGAGGGAAAGAAAAGAGAGGGGATGGAAATAGAGGAACAAAGAGGTGGGTGTGTTTAAAGAGAAAAGAGAGAGAAAGAGTCAAAGATCATTATTTACTTTCTTGCTTCCTTTTAATTTTTATTCTTGAGTAATATCATGTTTGGCTTTGGTCTTTACCCAAAAGAAAGTTTATTTGGAATCTCTCTTTACCTCTTTGTGTACATAGTGTTTAACCTGCAGCTGCTCAAAAAAATTGCAAAATGGCGTTGTTTAGAAGACATAGAAGTTGAGTTTGATCAGGTAAGGTACAGATGGGTTTGTGGGGAGTGGATCAAAGAAGAGGGGTGTTGGTAGGATTTCGGTCTTTTTATAAAAAAATTAACAGAAAATTGGTTATTTTTTTACAGAAGAACTAAACATTCAGACGGAGGCAAATCTTAAGAACTCCAGAATAATTATTATAAACAGCAATGATGAAATTATGTATTTTATAAAAACTCAAGGACTCGAAAATAGTTTCCCCTTAAATTAATATAAGATTAAATCAAGTCCTTGTGCCTATCCTTTACTTATTTGAAGAATGACTCAATCTCTTTGATTTTTTTATCACTTCGGAGCTCTTACATTTGCACCATCCGACCTTTAAACCCTCATTGACCTAGAGTATAAAATTCAAATTCAAATTTGTCAATTAAGCGCGGTATATTTGACACTTAAAATATTTTAAGCCTTATCTGTTCGACACATTTTAAGCTTATTCTAAGAATGACATATAAAATTCTACCGTCTTAATTGATGGCAGAAGTTTATGTAGTGTAATTTACATACAAACGAGGTACGCTTTAAGTGTGTGTGTGACAACTATAAAAAAATAAAAAAATTTCAAAAATTCTTTAATATTTATCATATTCATAAATATCTCTTTTATCAATAAGAATCTTATTTATTGAATGTCATCTTTAGTATTGTTAAACTCATAAAAAAAAAAAAAAAAAAAAAAAGTGCTTCACACAATGGCGGATGTATTAACAAAAATGGGGGTCCTTTTTTTTTTTTTTTTGGAAGTTTCCTTTATATATGTGGTATAATTACTCATTGATCCCTCTTATTTTGTATGAAAAATTGTAAACGTAACCTATATTTTGTACCTAAAAACTAGTTTAAATTTATTTTTTTACAAATAGAACGTTATGCCCTTGTATCTTAAATGTGTTATACTAGATTAAAAGACAAACATTTATTGAAAAATCAAACTTGAGATTGAAGAATCAAAACTTATGCAATCTATAAACAAATAAGAACTCATCGAGAAACAGAAGAACAAGGAATCAAAGAAAATCAAACTCAAAGATAAGAGAAAGAGATAGAGAATTAGAAGTTCGAACAAAAGAGGGAGACGAGAGAATCGATTCAAAACTGAAAATTGAGTTATGACACTGCAATGGTAAGATTTATGAACATTTCGGCAATGAGATACAGATTAAGAGGAGCTACAACTAAAAGTTGTTGCGATGGTTGTAGTAATGGAAATAGTAATATTAAACTCAGATTGAGATCTTGAAAATAAATATGGATTTCTAGGAAAGCTGCATTTTTCTAGTAATTTTCGTGAATTTTACTCTCTCTCTAAATTGTTAAGTTTTCCTTTTAACTTGTACTTTAAAATCTTACAAATTAGACGCAAGGATAAAAATACAATGATATATCAATCTATTTTTAAAAATATAAGAGAAAAGTTTTATTTATAAAATATAAGAGTATGGTTATAATTTTTCCTATTTTATATTATTTACCCCTTTACATGTAAAAAAATAAAAAAGTTTAGGTAAAGAGGGAAAATATTGACCCCAAAAGGAAAATTTTCTAAATCCGCCGTTGGCTCGGTATTGATTCAACAAATAAATGTAAAAAAAAAAAAAATGTAAATGAAGGAAAGAAAACAATATTGATCTATATATACTAAAAGAGGAGGAAAATTTAAAGGTTTAAAATTTAAATCAAAATTAAATTAAACTTTTAAGATCATAAATTTAACTCTTAATGGTTTTTCAATTAAAAATATAAAATAATTAGGCTTTTATTATAGTAAAGAATTTAAAAATTTTGTACCAATACAGATATACTCTTTTTGTGCCATTTGACATGCTAACTTACTCTAGCAGGTGAACTTTATTTTTTTTTCTTTTCAAATTCCTTTTTTTTTTTACTTTTAGAAAATTTTTTATAATTATGTATTTATGAAATAATGACATGATTTCACATTAAAATAAATAAATAAAATTCTTAATATAAATATTTAACCACAATAAATAATTTTTTTATAAAATTTTATAAATGATATTAATTAATATCATTAATAAATATTTATAGATTTGAGTTATACTAATTGAAATAGGTATTGATTTAAATTATTCAAAAGATTATTATTGGTTTTTCACAAATCATGCGATCTATAATACAAAGTAGTGATGTAATTAAAATTTTACATCATTTTTTTTTTGTTAATACTAAGTTTGCATTAACTAAATACATTTTTGAGATTATAAACATTGTTTTAATATACAGAATAAATTTTTATTTTTTGTTTTGAAAAATCACATAAAATTCAATTTAAATGACTGGAATTACAGATATTATAAAATAATTTTAGTATATTAATTATCCTACTCTTATTTTAATTAAATATTATAATATGTACAAAAATCATCACAGAGTATCACAAAAATTTTAAATGTGAAAATAATGCTTATATGATTAATCTTTTTTTGAGGAAAATATCTGTTCTATACTTTGTTTTAGAGGAAAATATTTCGCTTAGTATATTCTTTGTGTTAATTATTTATTAAAAAGATACTTTATATTTATTGAAATAGTTTGAATCGGTATCCTAATCAACAAAATAAAATTTTAAACATAATAATATATATAATCATATGAATAAAATTAAACAATTCATAGACAATAAATCATCAGTTTCATTTTAAAAAATAAATGACCGATTTAATTATTAAATATTTTAAATATTATTTTTATATTTAATAATAAAAATTTAGTTAAAAATAAAAATAAAAATTTTATTTTTCATCATTTATCTTTTAGGTAGCAAGTCATCCAATAAACTCTAGATTTTGATGTATCGAAGAAAGTTTACAATTTTACAATTTGGTGACCAACTATTAAATTTTTAATAATTGAGCAAATTTTGCAGACGTGGACAGACAGAAAACCTAGAGGACAGTTGGCGCCACATTTTGATTATGTGTTGCTGATTGGATGCCATTCAGGATGCAACATGAATTGCCATGTGGATTAAAAAGCAGAGGATCTGAAAAGACCAAAGTATCCGCATTCTTCATCTCCTCTATTTCTCGCCTAAAAGCTCGTCTAATCAATCCAGCTGGGATTTGCTCCTTTTACATCGAACCAACTTGTCTTCTCCGATCACGATCTTCAACTCTGGTGACCGACAGTAGCTAAATTTTGTGTCTTTTTCCTCCAATTACTCCTCCTTTACCTCATTTTATATCTCTCACCTCTTTTTTCTTGATTCCATAATACCTTCAATCTTGATTAAGATCCAACGTCTTTATAAAAATTATAGATCTTGGGTTTGAACCAAAAAAACCTGCCAATGGTTCAAGAATTTTGTCCAAGTAAAAAAAAAAAAACAAATAAAAGAAATTTCTTTAATATTATCTAATTCTTACCCACCTCTATCTCTTCTCCGTACGCCCTCATCTGCTTCATAAACAAAGGTTTAGATTTTGTCTTTATTTTGCTTCATAAATCCTTGGGCAAGGCCCAAAGTCCTAAAACTTGGTTATGCCTTTCTTTTTTTAATCTATTCTTGAAAGAAGCTTTAGCATTGAGATTCATGATTTTCGAGATGAACTCCTAACAAAAAGAGGAAATTGACATACCTAAGCGATCTTTACGATGCTTATGCATTTGACAATTTTTGGCCATAAAGAATGAAACAACTGGAGACAAAAAGAACAATCAATCAATCTCTAAACTGGGTTCGATTTAGAATTTTAAATCCAGTTTGTTATTGATTTGGAAATTGAAATCTCCATATCTATTTGAAGAGGAAGGGGCAAACAAGTCATTTCTCGCTTATGGTGCATTTAATCCAGGTGAAAATACATGTGGCATCATAATTGGCGCACAGTCAGCAACACATGATTGGGCCCCTCGTTCTACAGGGATTTTCGATTATTCATATGTACAAAATTCTTAATTGTTAAAAATTTAAGAATTTATTCACTAAATTATAAACTATAAATTTTTGAAAATCCATAATTTATGTGGTTTGCAATTATCCATAAAAATATTCATTTCCAAATCATTGAACAAAATATTCATTCCATCCAAAGAGTGTAATACCAAAATACCCTTCTATATGTGTTCTCATTTCTACGACTTACCAAATAAGAAAATTTGATAAAGATCTCATTTCTACCGGTTAGTAATAAGCAAAGCCAAGTCAAATCGTCAAACTGAATTTGGAAATAAATCATATATAATTATATTATTGCAAGAAAAAAGAAAAGATTACCAAAGGCAATGTACCTGTAGAAGTGAATGGTCATACACATGAAAAGAAAGAAGCAGAAGAGAAAATAGCTTGTTAGTCCCAATTCCGTCTTTGATAGTTTTTGTTTCATGGAGTCTTCTTCTTCCTTCATTAGTTCTTGGATTGCAGTCAAGAATTCCTTCCAATGCATCACGCTTTATTATAATAATTTTTTTGTATTGTAGAGAACAAGCATTTGATATGAAGAGATATATCAAAAATTAAAATGTCTTGAACCTCATATTAAAATAATAAATAAGGCCCAAAATTTATTTCTGAAGCTAGTTCATTTTAGCAATTTAAGCTGTATTTTCATTGACGAAAGAAGACATTCTTTGAAGCATAGCCACAGCATTTTCACAACTAGGATTTTGCAAATGAAATACATGATCCTCCTCTTTACTCTCCATGATCTCCACTGCACCTTTCCATCCAATCTCTTTCAGCTTATAATAATAGTGCCATCCTCTATCCTTCAAAAAGTCCTTCTCAGCAACCATAACAAGGACTCTGCTACACCGTAGCTTACCCAAGTCAGGATCAACAAGTGGATTAATCAAAGGGTCATCACATCCACCTGTTTTAGGGCAAGAGAAACGCCATAAACCGTCAACAGTAGCTCTCTTTTCACTTTCTTTAGCTTCATTGCCGATAGGTTCTTTTCCCCAAAAATAAGGATGAACCAAAACAATCCCTACAAGATTTACACCTAACAATTTTTCCTTCCCATTTCGAATACCCATATGATGTGCTATATTAGCACCTGCACTATCTCCACTGATAAACACCTTGCTGAAATCAGCATAGCCATTTAACCACTCTTCAGGTCCACTTCCATTAACATGGGAAGCAACCCATTTAAGTGCAGCCCATGAATCTTCATATGCAATAGGAAGAGGATGCTCTGGCGCTCTTCTATAATCAACAGAAACTGCTATGATATTTGCTTCTGCAACGAAGTTATTAAGATGGTTATGGTATGCAGGAGAGAAAGCGGTTTCAATGCAAAAGCCACCTCCATGATAGTAAACAAGAAGAGGTAGTTTCTTGCCAGAATCAATGGCATTTGTTGGGAGATAAAGCCTGGAAGAGAGATTTTTTTCTTGTAAATATGTAACGTCTTTGGATTGGACTTGGGTATCTTGGTCTAGACCAGGAGGGACTATGTCGACCCCCAATAGTCTCTCTATGCGACCATCTTTGTATATGCGAAGGAAGGGAGAGAAGTCATGAGCAATTTCTTCAGAAAGGTTTGAATCCATGGAGAGAGATGAAGAAATTGAAAAGTGGCGATTTATTCTTGGTTTGGAAGAGAGAAAAATAGAGTGGTGATGCAAAGCAAAGGAAAGAGTTCTGTACGGAGAAACAGGAGATAAAAGAGAAGATGATTCATATCAATAATTGATGGGTGTAGGTGTGGCTCTTAATATTTCTCTCAGGAAGGATGGAGATTTGTGGCGGTTATGATTTTAGGTTCTTATGGAAATTATTCTGTTATTTTTTCTACGGCAAACCACTATTGTTTTAGTTGTTAAATATCATCTAATATTTAATTATTTACATTTAAATTATTAAATTATTATTTAACGCCTTACCTAATAGCTAAAATAGCACTTTTCAGACGAGAGCTAAAATTTAGGGACTAATCAGCATATTTTCTTAAATAAGAGGAACCAAGTTGAAATGATTATCAAACTGAGGTAAATAACTAATTTTAAAGTTTCGATTTCCTCAAGTTTCGTTCAGAAGATGGGTTCGAATAGAGATGAGTTTTATCTTATTCAACATTGAAATGTTTCACAAACGGCTTTAGATTTCTATATAAAAGTGAAAATAAAAGTGACAATTTCCTTTTTAATTTTATTGGCTAAAAAATATATTATTTTAAGTAATATTTAAATTTAATTTGTTATATTATTTTTCTACGTAACTCTGAATTAATATTATCTTGCTAGAAAAATAAATAAAGAATAATTTTATTTCTTATATTTATAAGAAAGAGAACATTGGGGTAGCTAAGATATTTATAAATCCATAAAATTATATTTAAGGCTTTTAATCTCATTGATTAAAAAAATTAAAAAAAAAAAGTTAACTTGACTGCTCACATTTATTTTCTAATTAAATCTAAATTTTATTGACTAATAAATAAAATAAAAAATTATTATTACAGAGATTGTAATTATAAATTTTAATTTAGAAATTTAAATGTAAAGCAAGAAAATTAATTTAATTAAAAATTATTAAATAAAATATTATATATGTAATTATATTAATATTGGCATAAAGGCTTGAACAAACAAGTGAAAAAAACAATTTAAATGATGGATATTAATATTATACATATTATAGATAGTGATATAAAACTAAATTATATTTCATCAATATTATAATTAATTATATATCACAAATCATAATTATGATATTTTATTTAATTTTAATTAGAAATTAAAATTCTATTAGAAAATCATATCACTGTATATATGTTTACATTCTTTAAGGGAAAATCACCACAAACTTAATTACGGATTAGAATCTTATGGTGGAAGTTTTGTCTTATCATACTATTTTGTTGATTTAATTTTATTTTTCTTTGGTTATTAAGATTCTATTTGAATTTTGCTATAAACAATTTTTTTTTTTTCCATATAAACGAGAGTTGAAGACTTTTTGCCTATAGTATTGATAATCAATCTTTTGTTTTTCTATTTAAAGTGATAATTTTAAATATTTTTTACTAATTTTTAATATTTTAATCAAACAATAAAAAATAAATTATGAAAATTATTTTTCAAAAATAAGTTATAAATTGAAAATTGACGGAACCTTAAATTTATTATCGCTTTGTACCATGCAAAAAGAAGAATGTCAGTATTTGAATTAGAGTTTGCTATATATAGACATAACATGCTACTTATGTTTATTTAAAAAATAAATTTGAAATTCTTAATTATCTATATTTATTTATTTTAAAAAATAATTTTAATAAATTATATCCGATCACTATTGAAATGTAATTTTTTGATTGGTCATTATTAATATTATTTTAAAATATTTAAATTTTATTAAGAATATATATATATATATATATATATATATATATATATATATATATATATATTAAAAGTTGAGTTTTAAAAGCTTGTGTGACATCATTTTCGAATATTAAAGTGTTTATATGGCAATGTTAATTTATTCAGTTATGAAATAATTTTTATATTTTAAAAATTATTTTTAATATTATTAATAGAGATTTTAATTAATATAATTAATATTTTTAATATCATTAATATTTTAAAATTTTTTCACTTTCTTTTTATGAATAACTAACAATGCCACTAATATTTTCTCTTTCATTTTCCTTTTTTTTTTTTTACTTTTCTATTTTTACAAAATTTATATAAACATCTATTCGAATATAAATGAAACCATAAAAAAATCACATCGTACTTTTAACGAAAAAGAATGAATTTCTTGCAAACAATACAAGACTATTTTCATGGAACTTAATAAATTTGAGCTTCGTCAATATTGTGATGGCAATGAGATTACAAAGTATATTCAATTTACTTTCATTATCAAAAACTTGAGTTACTACTTTACTTTCATTACTTTGTTATTTCTGCAACTACTTTCTGAGGGAACTACACTAAAAGATTCATCGTAATTTTCTCTTCATCGTGGTATATTTATTTTTAAAATATATCCATAATTTAGTATCGGTCTCTGACTAGCTGTATTTTAAATTAAATACTTGTTTAAGAAAAATCTCCTTCTGATGTGAAAGGTCAAACTAGACTACAATCACAGTGCATGATTAGAAAAAATTATTAACTATAATACTTGAACTTGCCGAAATCGGACTCTGATACCACTTGTTAGGTCTCATAATGGAATTAAGAGAATAATTACGAAAGCAAAAATAATAAGATACGACACACAGAAATTTGCGTGGTTCACCCTTAATTGTTTTAGGGCTATGTCCACAAGATAAAATCCGAATACTTCTTCAACTATTAAAATAGTAGGCTCACAAAGAGATTCATACAAATAGGATAAAAATAGTGGCACTAACAGTATTTTTTAAAATACCCAAAAATTATTTTCTCACTACTTTTGTCACTCCCTCATTTTAGCAAAACATTTTCTAAAACTGAACTCTCTCTCTCTCTCTCTCTTTACTTCTGGTGTCTTTGCACATCCTCTGACTTGTCCTCACACATTCTAGTGTATCATGCACACAACCTCTGCACCTTTTTCTTTTGGTTTGCACACCTTCACTTGCTGCACATACTCACATATATATAGGAAAAGAATAAAAGAAATATCAAAGAAGTAGGTGCAGTAGCTCACTTGCTTCACCTACAAAGAAGAAAAAAAAACTAAAGATAAGGTGGTACCTACTTGTTTGAATTTGTTTCCACCTATAAATTTTACTATTTTCTTTTTTCTTTTTAAATGATGTGGGTCCTACTTGAACTGAGCACACCACAATAAATCTACCCCTGCACACTCAAGTGGGTACATTATCCATATTTTCCTTCAAATTATTAATTTTAGTAGAATTTTGACCAACAATCAATATATTAACCAGATAGAGCAAAAGAGCAATGTCGTCATCATTAGAGAATTTCTTTACGAAAACACAGCGATCTAAAGTAATCTTTCTATAGCCTTGCTCTCACGTAACAAACTCAAACTTTTTATACCACTGTCTCGATGCCTTTTATTACTCTAAGGAGATCTCTCATTTTACTTCTCCATAAATGGTAATTTTTCCATTTAGACTGATCGTTTTGCTCGTCTTAGCCTTCATAACTTATTTATGAAATTTGATGAATAGTAACTGTATACGTAAATGGTAATAGTATACGTGAACAGTGATAGTAACAGTATACATGAATAGTAACAGTGGATCTATAAATAGTATTGGGTTTAATAGTGATGGACTACATAACAGTAACTCTAATAGTAATTATTCACCGTAAATCTTGAGTTACTATTTTACTATTCATCACTTTATTATTTCTACAACTACTTTTCAAACAGACAGCGCCAAAAGATTCGTCGTAATTTTCTCTTCATCATGATTGATTTTCAAAATATATCCATGGATCTGGTATTAGTCTTTGACTAGCTGGAATTTAAATAAAGTATTTGGTCTAGAAAAATTCTTTTCTTACGTGAAAGGTCAGACTAAGCTGCAACCATAGTGCATACTTAGAAAAAATTCTTGACTACAATACTTGAATTTGCCGAAACTGGGCTATGATAGCACTTGTTAGGTCCCGTAATAGAATTAAGGGAATAATTATGAAATCGAAAATAATAAGATACAACACACAGAAATTTATGTGGTTCACCCTTAATTGTTTTAGGGCTACACCCATAGGACAAACTTCGAATAATTCTTTCGCTATTAAAATAGTAGGTTACAAAGAGATTCATACAAATGAGATAAAAATAGTGGCACTCATAGTGTTTCTCAAAACACTAAAAAATTATTTTTCTCATTATTTTTGTGACTCTCCCATTTTAGAAAAATATTTCCTAAAGCTAAACTCTGTTTCTTTGCTTCTGGTGTGTTTGCACATCCTCTAGTGTGTCCTCACAAATTCTGGTGTGTCTTGCACACACCCTTTGCCCCTTTTTCTTTTAGTTTGCACATAATCACTTGTTGCATAAACTCACACGCACACACACACACCCTAGTGCACGAGCGCGCGCGCACACACACACACATATATATACCGAAAAAATGAAAGAAATGTTAAAGAAGTTTGGTGAGGCAAATCACCAATCAAAGAAAAAAGAAAAAGAAGAAAAGAAAAGTTAGGCAGTGTCCACTATAATGAATTTCTTTCCATCTCCTTTTCTTTTCTTCTTTTCAAATGATGTGGGTTTCACTTGAAGTGGGCGCACCACGATAGGTTATTCATTTGAGAAAATGGTGATGAGATAGTTGGAGTTTGAAGCGTAAGTTGAAATTCGAGATATCCTTGCAGACGATTTTAATGTACCCATTGATTAAGAAGAATTTGTATAAGAATGGGATAAAGGTATGTCTTAATTTAAAAAGTCTTGTTATAGTTTATTCATGATAAAGATATTGAGTGAAATGTTTGTTAAGCTTAAAGTCTTACGTGATGGAGGAATTTTGTTTGATTATTTGCATTTTTCTGCTCTTTGATTTTGGTTTTCCTTTTCAATTTTTTTAAATGCAGTGGGCAAGATTTATGCATTGGAGGTGATTATGGTGGGTTTTTTTTAGTACGAAGTGAAAATGTATCTATGTAATTTTTTGGAACTTGGACGATTTTGCAAAACTAAATCATTCATGCATTTTATCAAACAATATATGCATATAATACGAAGTCATTGATGCTCATCTATAAGAATCAAATGCATGTTAGTACAAAGTATAGATATCAAGGTGATGCCTCTTCTTACTCTTACAGACATCATGTCTCCTTACACTTTACTCCAATCAAATTACAGACCTAACAAAAAATCTAGAACTACACCGCAAAAGCCTCACCATATCATTCTCGCTCCCTATTTACAACGTTAATCACTGGAAAATAATAATCAGAAGTCAAATTATGAGAACAAAATTATGGTAAATCTGTTGTTGCGAAACTCCTTCGTAATTCGTAACTCCATTATTCTTCCTTACCACTATTGTTTGCTAACTCTACTTTTGCATTGCAGAGACGTGATAAACATACCCTGATATGCATTTAGAGGACAGTTAAGGGCATAAAAGGAATGTTTGAATAAAATCAACGTGTAAACCAACTGGTTGGAGTGATATGAGAAATTATTTTTCACGTTGTCGACAGCCACCAAACAAAAAAAAAGTGTCCCATAAATGCAAATTCATTATTCCGGTGAGACAACACAGCAATAGCCACTTGATTCATTTTTTTTTTAAAAGGTTTAGACACTCCATTGATAATGTTTTTCGTTCATACACTAAAACAGAAGATAATTGAAAGTTTAGACACTTAATTTATAATTATTCTTATCATAATATATGAAGTTCAAGATGTTTTATTTTTTAGATCTATCATTTCAAATGCATGTTGTCCACTAAAAGTTTGATTAATGGAGGGCCATGGCATGATAAGTGGGTTTGAAGCTAATTAAGGACTTAAGATAGGAAAAGAACGATGGTGGACTATTATAATAAAATAGTTATATTTTCTATACTCATTTGTTTTGGGAGTTATACATCTGAGTGTAAATAAGATTATACTTTTTATTATTGGTTATTTCATAATATTGATAGATAAAGAAATAAATTTTAATCCCATTAGTTTTATTTTTCCCAAATGTATCTAATTAATTTATATTTGATATTCATGGAGTACTGACGAGAGATTAATATTTTAAATATATATTTTTTATTCCCTCTCTCCTTTTACTTTATATTTCAAAATCATAGCCATCAAAGTATAAACATGGACTAATTGAATTGCAGGAGTTCCTTTGCTTAAGTTAATAATGAATCCACAGTCATTTCTGAAATTAATTAAATTTCATTTCTTTCTTCAAAACAGCATATAAAATCACTTTATTATGTTAATTAAGCTACAACTCTACAGAAAATAGTAGCATTTAATGATAGATTAATAAATGTAAGTTTAATTAATAATGTGTTAGATAGAATGTTATTATGTTAAATGAAGAGTTTAAACGTTATCATGACAAATAAAAAGTTTTGAAAACCTTCAAATAAATTTTTTTAATGAATGCAATAATAATTAGTCATTATTTATTTTTATTACTGTTTTATATTATCAGAAAATGAGTCGTAATATTTTTTTATTATTTTGTAAAAAATAAATTTTAGGACAATAAATCATTATCATTATCATTATATTATATAAAGGAGAATCAAAAGATTTTTTTAGTTGCTGATGTGGCACAATATTTAGAGAGTAAAACTCTTTAAAATTTTAGCATTCCATTTTTACATGCTTTAGAAAATTTTACTTTTTAAGTCTTTGAAATTCAATTATTTTCTTTTAATATTTTCACATTCAATTTAATTACTCCTTTTTAATTTAATTTTTCAAATTTAATTACCATTATTACACCTTCCTTCAACGTTTAAATTTTAATTTTTCAAATTGAATAATCATTATTACACATTTCTTAAATGTTGCAAATTTAACTTTTCAAATTCAATAATTATTATTGTAGTTCTTAATCTTCCTACCTTTCTTCTTTAAACGATTAAAATTTAATGATCATAATAATAATAATTATGCTACGTGACACTTTATTTGAGGAGAGAAAATTTATGATGACATTTTGCTTGCCCTCAACAAGGGGGTTAATCCATGGGTCATCACACCCTAGCTTATCCAAATCAGGATCAACAAGTTTATTATACTTACTATTATCCAAATATCAAATATATTATACTTACTATTTTCCAAAAAAATAAAATAAAAAATAATATTTTTTAATAAATTTTTGCAAAAGGATCAATATATTAATTTATAGATACATAAATCAAGTTTATAATTAATTTTGATTTTTTATTTTCTAGAAATATTTTAGTAGGTTTTAAATTAATTTTTTAAATATCAATTATTATAGAATTCGTTTTGAATAAATATTTTTATATGAACATAAATTCAATAAAGATTAAAGGTATAAAAAAAGTTATTAAAGTTTGTCCTGATTTGAAGTAAATTCTATAAATAAGTCATGTAGGCTAAGACGAGCAAGATTATCAGTCTAACTGATGAAAATTATCATATATGGAGAAATAAAACGAGAGATCTCTTATGGTAATAAAAGGCATCTAGACATTGGTATAAGAAGTTTGAGTCTGTTATAGGGAGCAAAACTACAGAAAGACTGCTTCAAATCACCGTATTTTTGTGAAGAATTCTCTGATGATGACTATATTGTTCTTTTGCTGTCATAATAAAATTAAGAGAATAATCACGAAAGCAGAAATAACAAGATACAACACATAAAAATTTACGTGGTTCACTATTTACTACTTTAAGGATACATCTACCATCCATGGGACAAAATCTGAATAATTCTTTTTCACTATCAAAAATAGTAGGCTTACAAAGAGACTAATACAAATTGGATAAAAATAGTGGCACTCACAGTATTTCCCAGAACAGTCAAAAATGATTTTCTCACTATTTTTATCACTCCATTTTAGAAAAACTTTTCCTAAAGCTAAACGCTCTCTCTTTATTTTTCTTCTGGTTTTGACCTCACACAATCTGATGTATCCTCACATAATTTATTGAGTTAATCTCTACTCCTTATATAGAAGATTTTAATGCGTATGAAATACATTTACCAACAACCAACTACGACGCTTCTTTCTTTGAACTTTTTCATCTAAACAACCTATAAAATTTTTTTCCTATTTTCATTTTATGTGGGTCCCACTTGAAGTGGGCACACCACAATAAATATGAAGTGTGATCTACATCATTTGAAAAGAAGGAAAAAAGGAGGCAAAACGAATTCATTATAGTAGGCACTGCCCTACGTTTTTTTTTTTCTTTTTTTTGGTTGATGAGCTGCCTCACCAAACTTTTTTGACATTTCTTTCGTTCTTTCTCTATATATATGAGTGTGTGCAACAAGTGATGGCGTGCAAACCAAAAGAAAAAGGTGCAGAGTGTGTGTGTGTACGACACACTAGAATGTGTGAGGACACATCAGAGGGTGTGCAAAGACACTAGAAGCAAAGAGAGAGAGTTTAACTTTAGAAAATATTTTTCTAAAATGGGAGAGTGATAAAAATAATAAGAAAATCATTTTTGGGTGTTTTGAATACACTGAGTGCCACTATTTTTACCTATTTATATTAATCTCTTTATAAGCCTACTATTTTAAATAATAGAAGAATTATTTAGAGTTTGTCCCGTGGACATAGACCTAAAACAGTTGAGAGTGAACCACGTAAATTTTTGTGTATCATATTTTATTATTTTTGCTTTTCCAATTATTTTCTTAATTCTATTGCGGGACCTAACAAATGATGTCAGAATCCGGTTTTAGCATGTTCAAGTATTGTAGTAAAAAAATTTTTTCTAAGTATGCACTGTGGTTGCAGCCTAGACCGACTTTCCACACCAGAAAATAATTTTTCTTGAACTACTACTTGATTTAAAGTCCAGCTAGTCAGAGATTGATATCGAATCCTTTGATATATTTCGAAAATAAATATACCATGACAAAGAGAAAATTACGACTAATCTTTTGGTGCAGTTCGCTCGAAAAGCAGTTGCAAAAATAACAAAGTGACAAATAGTAAAATAGTAACTCAAAGTTTATGGTGAATAGTTACTATTGGAGTTATTATTGCATGGTCTGTCACTATTAAATTCAGTACTGTTCACAAATCTACTGTTACTATTCACGTACATTGTTACTGTTCACTGTTCACGTATATAGTTACTGTTTACGTATACAGTTACTATTCATCAAATTCCATAAATAAGTTATAGAGGCTAAGACAAGCAAAATGATCAATCTAAATGATAGAAATTTACCATATCTGGAAAAATAAAATAAGATATCTCCTTATGGTAATAAAAGGCACCGAAACAGCGGTATAAGAAGTTTAAGTTTGTTATGTGGAAGCAAAGCTACAGGACGACTACTTCAAACACTGTGCTTTCGTAAAAAAATTCACTGATGATAATTACATTATTCTTTTTCTCTATATGAATGATATGTTGATTGTTGATTAGAATTCTACCAAAACTAATAGTTTGAAAGAAAATATGGATAACATACCCACTTGAGTGTGTAAGGAAAAATTTATTATGGTGTGCCCACTTCAAGTGGGATCCACATCATTTGAAAAGAAGAAAAAAAAGAGACGAAAAGAAATTCACTATAGTGGGCATCACCCCACATTTTTTTTCTTCTTCTTTTTTCTTTGGTTGGTGAGCTCCCTCACCAAACTTCTTTGACATATCTTTCAATCTTTTCCTATATATTTGTGAGTGTGCGCTATAAGTGATGGCGTACAAACCAAAAGAAAAAGGTGCAGAGGGTGTGTGCAGAACACACTAGAATGTGTGAGGATGCACCAAAAGGTGTGGAAAGACACCAGAAGTAAAGAGAAAGAGTTTAGCTTTAGGAAATGTTTTTCTAAAATGGAGAGTGACAAAAATTGTGAGAAAATCAGTTTTAGGTGTTTTGAGAAACACTGTGAGTGCCATTATTTTTACTCATTTGTATTAATTTATTAGTAAACCTACTATTTTGAATAGTAGAAGAAATATTCGGAATTTATCCCGTGAACATAGCGCTAAAACAGTTAAGGGTGAATCACATAAAATTTTTGTGTGTTGTATTTTATTATTTATATTTTCATAATTATTTTTTTAATTATATTGCGGGACCTAACACAGCCCATCACTTTCTTTGCTATTCATTTGGGCTACAATCAGTTAAAGCCTAATTTGGGATATCTCAAACAAAATGGACGTGGAAGCCAACCGGTTGGAGTGATGTGGGTTACGTCAATAGCCACCTCCACGAAAATGAGTCCCGCAAATGCACGTTCATTATTCCAGTGAGACAACTGAGCAATAGGTGCTTGATTGGGTTTTTTTTTTTAAGTTTAGGCACTCATTCATAATGTTTTTCGTCAATCACCAAAATAAAAGAAGAAATAAAAGATTAGACACTAAATTTATAATTATCTTGTTACAACAATATTTGAAACCCAAAATTTGTAAAATTATTACAAATCATTTGTTATTTTTTAAAGATATCCATTTTAGTACACTACCACATAATCTATGAATCAATTCATATACAGACTTTCATTCGAATCTCCCTCCCAAAATACTGAAAAAAAAAAAAAACAAGGGCATCCATTTTATCAATTAAGCTGGATTTTCAACGATGAAAGAAGACGTTCTTTTGAGCAGAGCAAGAGCATTTTCAGTAGTCGGATTCTGCAAATGGAATACGTGATCCTCCTCTTTACTTTCCATGATCTCCACTAAACCTTTCCATCCAATCTCTTTCAACTTATAATAATAATGCCATCCTCTATCCCTTAACAAGTCCTTCTCAGCAACCATAACAAGAATCTTGCTACACCCTAGCTTACCCAAATCCGGATCAACAAGGGGGTTAATCCATGGGTCATCACACCCACTTGTTGTAGGGCAAGCAAAATGCCATAGAGCTTTAGCTAGTGATCTCTTTTCACTTTCTTTAGCTTCATTGCCTATAGGCTCTTTCCCCCAAAAATAAGGATGCACCAAAGCAATACCTACAAGATTTATACCTAACAATTTCTCTTTCCCATTTCTAATACCCATATGATGTGCTATATTAGCACCTGCACTTTCTCCACTTAAAAACACCTTAAGAAAATCAGCATAACTATTTAACCACTCTTCAGGTCCATCTCGATTGACATGGGAAGCAACCCATTTAAGTGCACTCCATGAATCTTCATATCCAATCGGAAGAGGATGCTCTGGCGCTCTTCTATATTCAACAGAAACTGCTATAATATTTGCTTCTGCAACTAAGTTATTGAGATTCTTATGGAAAATTGGAGAGAAAGCAGTTTCAATGCAAAAGGCGCCGCCATGATAGTAAACTAGAAGAGGGAGTTTCTTGTCAGAGTTAACAGCATTTCTTGGGAGATAAAGCCTAGAAGAGAGATTTTCTTCTTGTAAATATATAACGTCTCGGGATTGGACTTGGGTATTTTGGTCTAGACCGGGAGGGACTATGTCATTCCCAGTTAATCTCTCTACGTGGCCATCTTTGTATATGAGAAGGAAGGGGGAGAAGTCATGAGCAACTTCTTCACAAAGGGTTGAATCCATGGAGAAAGATGAAGAAACTGAGAAGTAGCGATTTGCTCTTGGTTTGTAAAAGAAACAAAGCAGCTGTCGAAAGTGAAGGGAATAGTTCTGGACAGAGAGAGGATACAAAAGACTTTGTAAGCGACACATCATTCCCATTGTGAGAAAGGAATATAATCAATGGAAATGAAGGGTCCACCCACGTGTCGGCCGCATACATAACCTTTTAAATATATAAAATAAACAAAGTATTGCAATTCAATCCCATTGAATGTTATTAAAATCAAAATGTATCAATTCAATTTGATCAAATTTTTTATTTTTTATTATTATTATATTTTTCTTTTTTAGAAGTTACAATGATATGTACGTTAATTTTGATTTTGTAATTTAATTTAATTTTTACTTACGTATTATGTTTTTAATTTGTTTTATTTAATTGTATTCTTATATCAGCCACGTATTTTATCAGTTTTTTTATTAAAAAAAAAAGAAAGACTACTTTAAAATCTGCCTTCTTGTAATTCAGCCACTTTTATTTGGCTTTTTTTTTTTTTTAATATTTTGATTCCACGTTTCAATTTTTAATTAAAGAATTAATTAATATTTAGTAATAACAATGTTTCATCACACAAAATATATTTTACAATTAATGGATATGGGTATTTAAACTATTTATAATTTTGAAATTTTTTTAATTTGTTTTTACTCATTAATTTTTAGTCGTTGCAAATAGATATAATTTAATTTTTATATCTATGAATCCATGAGGAGAGAGACGAAGAAACTGAGGATTGGCGATTTGGAGTGGTTTGGAAGTAAAGGGAAGAGTTCTGGACGGAGACAGTATAAGAGATGATGATTCCCATTAGAAGGGAATATAATCAATGGGAATGAATGGGTCGACCCACTTGGTGGGCCCCATATACCTTTTAAATATATAAATCGGTTTAATGCATAATTTAATTCTTAAAATTTAAAAAGCATATTGAATTTTAAAATGAACGTGGAATTTAATTGAATTTTTTATTTTAAATCGTAACATATTAAATATAATAAATTTATTTGTATGTGAATTCTACTTGAAATTTATTTATAAATGAATTTTACAATCATCATTCGTTTATTCTAAATGGATTGAAAATTTTTCTTTTTTTTACTAATTTCATAACTTGCCATATTAGAAATAACAAATTTATAATATTTTGTATTTTTTTATACAAAATATTAATTTGATACGTAGTTAATATAATTTTTAAAACAATAATTTTATTTTTTTATTATCTTTTAATCCATTGTTACGCGCTGTTTGGTATAAATGAATTCGAAATATGGAATTCATTTGTAAATAATTTTAATAGAATTCATTTATAAATTAATTTTTCATATTTAGTATGATTAATTTAAAACATGTAATTCAATTAAATTGCACATAATTATATATGGAACAAATTTATAATTAAATTTTTTTTTATTTTCTAAAATATCTTTGATAAAGTAATTTCACAAAAATAAATAATAAAATATCAACTATATTTATGTTATGCTATATAATTTTTTATATTCTTATCAATAAATAAAAATAATATTAATAAAATTATTACATCTAATTTAGTGATAAACATATATTTAATTTGAATTCTCACCTCAATGATTAAAAAAAATACTAAAAAATATTAAAATAAAAACACAATAAGAAAATATTTCTTTAAAAAGAATAAAAATTTTAAATAGTTTTAGTCAAATTTGATAAAATAAATAAGTTAAATAAGTGAAAAAAAAATTGAAAAATTGACTCTCTAGAAGGAGGAAAGCAGTTTTGTCATAAAAATTTAGATTGTTTAGTTTTGTTAAATTCGCGTAGAAACTCTACTTATTTTTGTAAAATTTGGTGTAATTATCTTCAATTTCACAGAATTGAATTTCTAAAATTGAAATTTCATTTCATTTCAAATATAAAAATATGGATATATGAATAAATTTTATAAAATTTTATGAAATTTATTTATTCCATAAATTTAATAAATTTAATTTTATAAATTGAAAAATTTAATATATAAAATGAAAATCGAGCATTTCACAAAATTTTTCATAAAAAGTATATGCGTGAATATAAGCATTGACACTATAAAAACAAAACAAAGAAAGTATTATAATTCAAACCCATCAATTGTTATTAAAATCAAGTTGGATATCTAACCGATTTGATTAGTGGATCGTGGTCAAAAAGGATGAGTTCGATTCAATCAATTTTTTTTTATAATTATTTATATTTTTCTTTTTTAAGTTACAGTGATTTTTATAATTAATTTTTATTTCATAATTTAATTCATTTCTTACTTACGTATTATATTTTTGATTTATTTGTTTAATTTTATTCACTTATCAGCCTTTTTTATTAAAAAAAAGAAAAAGAAAGAATAAAACTACATTTGCATATATCTATAATCTAATCTATAATATATATATATATATATATATATATATATATATATATAAATACGAAAAGTAAGATTGAATCTCTAAAATGCCCCTGTAAATTTTTAATTTTATTATTTAGTTAAAAATGTCATTAAGGGTAATTTAATTTTATTTAAATTAATAGACTTTTAACCTTATTGGTATTTTATTAGTTGATTATAAATTATTTATTTTAAAAAATTACTAAAAAATATTAAATATCAATTAAATAGAAATATTAAATAAATTAAAATTTTAATATTAATCTAATTATAAATTGTTATATAACAGTATTACGATAATTATATGGACTAATACTTAGTTCAACATAATAGTAATTATGATAAGTAGTAATTGATTATTATTACTATAAAGAAAGATTTATTTAAGTATTAAATTGTTATGACCCAAACTGTGAATCGGACCGGCACTAGGATCTGGATAAGTTAAGACCTCCGAAACCCGTAATAAGCCTGAATCATTCAAAAGTCTATCTTTTTTTAATTTCTGACCTTGAAAACATTAAGTTCATATTATGACACAGTCCAACAACTAGTCAATAACATTTTTTACCCAGCTTCAATATAACATTTGATTTACAGCTCGGACTTATACTCATTAAATTAAAATACAATAAACACAAAATCCAGTGGTCATAATATGGTCAACCCTTTCCTGTCATAATTTCTTCTAAATTTCAGGAAAAAAAATACTCCACAGGTTATTTATCAGTATACAATAAATTTTATAAATCTAAATATTGATTTACCGACCTGACTGTGAAACTAAACTAAAATGTTCAGAATATTATAACTTCTCAGATAATTTATACGCTAATATTTTCGAAGCTAGTAATAAATACTCTATCTCTGCAGAGGAGGAAGCATAGCCTTTATAAACCAGCGACACTTCTAGTTCCCAAAAAAGTTTATGGAAGAAAGTGAGTTTCACCAAATTCAGTGAATAATAATAAATAATGCATGACCAGAAAATCACGCAAAATGCATTTCTAGTCACAGAACCAATCACACTATCAGTCATTCATATGCCACGGTATCAGCATCCACAATTAATTCATCTTCAAATAAACATTCACATGGAAATTAGTCTGTGGCGTTACCGAAATCCCACGAGCCGTCCTCTCACATGGCTCATCCTCTCATACGTGTGCATCAAGGGGCCGATCCCCCATACCTGCCCAACTAGTCTATTTCTCACTCGATCAACCCTCTCATTGCTATTCTATTATCTCTCTTTTTTTTCGTACCATCAGGAGACCACCTTATGATTTTTTAGATCGCATCAATATATATAATTAGATGTACACAGGGGCGTCGATCTCCCATACTTGACCGACATTACCAAATACCATTCTCATAAATCCATAGTGACTCACTTCATTCTAATTTCACACAAATAAAGCAATCCATATCACATCACATTTAATCAATAGTTCATCCAACTGCCAATTATCAAATTAATAACTAATGTGCGTATTAAAAATTAACATGCGTATAATAAAATGTAATGGTATGACTATTAAACAATAGCATATAATTTGATGTATAAATATAATGATGTCATGTAAATATATATGTCCGCAACGATATACCAATTAAGTTATGATGACATGAAAATGTATATCTGCACAATTTATTATTACTCACAGTGATAATAGAATATTTCAATTCTACTTTAAATTTTGACTTGGAGAAACAGTATAATAACTCGATTGATCTACAAGACACATGTAATAAAAAAAAAAAATCAGACACTACATCCCTTAATTAAGAGATTTAAAGATTTAATTTAACACACTTATTTATTTTTATTTATCTGTTTAAATTTCAATTTCTATCATGATTAAAGCAGCATTTCATAAAAATATAACTACCAATTTATTTTTAATATAGTTCAGTTTTCTAAATAATGACCCAGTATATTTAATATCTACTCCTCACACGGTCTATTTACTAATAACTAATTATCCAAATAATCAAATGTTAAAATAATAATTTACAATAAACCTTTTATATTATTTTTAAATTTACATTTCTATCAACTCAACATATTATATAACTTACCACCAATATAACCCTAAATTTTAAAATAATTTCCATTTATCATCAAATAATTCATTTGTTCGGTCTCCAAATATCATGTAATTTATTTTACCTCATTTGATTCTTAATAACCCCATGAATATATTCCTTTAATGTTAACCATTTAATTTTTATGCTAAAAACTATTTGTCACGACCCAAAACCGTGGGCCGGACCGGCACTAGGACCTAGGTAAGCTTAAGGCCCCCGAGGCCCGTAGTAAGCCTAAACTATCCAAATCCATCTCCAATATCAATAGACTGATGGAATAGTGAGCCCATA
>CANUEP010225115.1:0-23287 GCA_947857235.1 Jatropha podagrica
ATTTGATATGAATAAAGCAAAAAGGAGCACAATTGAAATGTTTTGGAGTAAGGAAGGAGCTGCTGGAATTTTGGAACACGACTTCTTCAACTAATTCCAACACGTTTTACAGCCGCACGATGATATTAGACACAGTTTTTAGTGGGTATTATTATTGTATTAGTGGGCCCCACTTTCTAGACGGTATTTAAGTCAAAATTAGGTCTTTTTGTCGATCATCTTTTGCCTCCCTTAGGGTGTGACGAATTTGATAGGATTTTTAGAGAGATTTCTTCCAAACTTTCAATTCTTTTGATGATGTCTTCTTCCATAGTCATGTGCGGCTAAACGTTCTGTTCAATTAAGGCTAAACCAAGGTAGAAGTTTGATTTCGATTGTGAGATTATATTGAACTTAATTGAATTTCTTTATTCTATTGCATTTATATTATTTCTACGATTTATTGGGAAAATATATCCCCTAGCGAAATTCTATTGAATGATTTAACATGGCCCGTTATGTTGTTTGGTAGAAATTTCCATAGCTATTCAGCGTAATCAAATCCGTAATTGTTTGGTTAGGTTGATGCGGTAGTAATTAATATAATTTAATTGGGTAGAACTTTTTAGGTTATATTAAGAGAGAATATAATCAGATTTAAATGGATGCTCATAGTTTCTGTTACTCTGGGCAGGGTTCTACTAGATTTTAAAGCTGTTAACAGTTAAATCCTACGTCGTACTTAGGATTGCTAGTTAATTAGGGGTTGTTATTAGATCGTATCTTAGCAATCTATTCCTACGGTAGAATTGGTTGGGTCGACGTTCTTCCTGGCTATAACTTGTCTGTAATGTGAATTAAAGAATTAATCTTGAGTCAATGATCAATCGAATCAAATCTTCGAACCGCGGTATGCCTTAGCTGAATTTAATTTAAATTGTTCAGGTTCAATCTTTAATTTTATTGCATTTATTTCTTTGATTTAATTTTAATTCGTTTAGTTCGATTATTAAATTTCCCCGTTTCAATTTTTATTTTTTTTAATTTTATTTTCAGTTCTGGTTTATCTTCGACAAAACTAATCCCTAGGATTCGACCATTTTCACCATATTTACAAGTTTTATTATGTAGGAGAGCAGGTTAATTATTTTTTGCGGATTCGACATTCATGTAAAAATATAAAAAAATGTAAATAACAAAAATAATCAACCAAAAATAAAAATAGAAGAAGCATCTGACTCTTTCGTGCATGCTCCACTTGGCTCGGGGAGATATAGCTCAGTTGGTAGAGCTCCACTCTTGCAATTGGGTTGTTGCGATTATGGGTTGAATATCTAATTGTCCAGACAATAATGATAGTATCTTGTACTTGAACCAGTGGCTCACTTATTCACCTAATTATTGTATGAAGTTATATAAAAAATAATGCACTGACCTAAAATATTTATTATCATTATTGAAATTTGATAATGAATGATATGAAAAATAGTTCTCTTTTATAATTATAATTTTACCTGATGTAAAATTATTTATGAGTATAGTCTTTGAAAATAAAAAAGAAAACAATTGAATGGAGTTGATCCAATCAAATCGCATCCTTTCATCAAGTTAACTCGACATCTAATCTAATTTTAAAATCATTAATTGTTGGCCTTTTTTTTTCAATCCCAATGTAATATTGCCTTGCTCTCAAACTTGGAATGAATATTCAATTTGTCCATATATGAATTTTTTTATAAAATTTATATCCCAAACTTGTATCAAAAGAACAAAAGCCCATTTAAGAATTTCAATTTAAATCAAAATATAATTGAAAAATAATGAAATATTTGATTTAGATAAAATGCAATAAAGAAATAATTTAAAAATAAGAATAAATATTTTTAAAAATAAAATATTTTACAGTAAACATCCCGTGGTCTGCCATCTGTAGTTAATGTACCTAATAACTAACGTCGTTTTGATGTAGGTTAACCTACGACAAAAAGCCAATATCAAAACGACGTTGCCTTTTTAAACAAAGGCACGAAACTGTTCCCCTTTTCCAAATCTCAAATTTTCTTGTGCTTGAATTCTTCGCTCATCATCGTTTCTCCTCTTGCCTTCCTTCAGAGGACTGACTCTCCACTAGCCGTCATCTTTGGCAAGTCACAGTCACAGTCACAGCCGCAAGGTAATTTGTTTTATTCTTTTTACTGTAAACGAATATGTGGTTTGATTTTGTAGTTGTAAATATTTGTTGACATGATAGAGCAAGTAAAATTGTGGTAGGGAATTTGGGGAATGCCTTAGGTTTGCTATTGTTCTGTTTAGATGTAAATTAACATACTAGTGTGACTATGAATTTGCAGTGACTATCTACAGTGCATGGTATATAAGAATTCTGGTGAAATAAACAGAATGTTCTTAACATTAAATTTCAAAATATTTATTTACTTGCATCCATGCAAGTGTTTTCATGCCTCACCTGTTTTCTCTTATGATTTTATGTTTTTTTGCTTCTGTTTGCGGAATCGTTAACTTTCCTTTTCTTACATTGTTGGATGCAGTTCTTGATATTGTTAAACAGTTATGTAATTGATGATAATCTAGCAAATAGTTAAATCGTGGCATTTTAATTTTTGGTTTATCTTGGATTGGCATCAAATTAAAATTTTTGGATTGAATTTGAAAAAAAAGTAGCGGTTTTAAGTTGTTAAAATCAATTATTTAAAAACATTTAGCAAATCAAAATTAATGGTTTTGATTATTTCTGTGTACCTTTTGATTTGATTAGTAAACACCATGAGTTGAAAAGATGGTGCATAGTTAGATAATATGAAGAAAACCAAATCAGATGACTGGAAAAGTTAATCTTTTCTTTGATAGTACAGACAGGTAAAGAAATTGTCATCTCTTGTTGGTTTTTGTGCTATTATGATAGATTCTCTTTCTTTTGTTTCTGCTGGATGTTTTTATTTATTTATTTATTTATTTTTATAACTTGGGAGGGTTTTTATTACATTACAAGAAAATCAAAAATATAAATTGGGTTTGTGGTAGACTTGCATTTTTTCATTTGCTATTTTCTTTTATATTTATGAATGGACATAAAATCAGTAGGATTGATTACAGCCTTCATTAATTATGGAACATGGTGGTTGTTGCTGAGGTACCCTAATGTGTGAGAGTGTGGTATGGGCAACTCATTATTTTATGCTAAATTATATATTTACAACATAAAAAACAACCAAGCCTTAGTTATAAACTAGTTAGGGTCGGCTATATCAATTCTTTGTTTCAAATATCCATTGTGATCAACTTAATGTCAATGGAAAGAAAATATAAGTCAGAAAAAAATTTTAAAATACTTTTTGTGAAAAGTATTTTTGAAGGGAATTTCATGGGTGTCTATATAGATTCACATTGTATACAGGTAATGGTAATCGGGTTTGGAATGGGTTCAGGCAATGCAAGTGGCATTTTCAAATTGGTTTGGTATGAGTTCAGGTGCCTTATGTATTAATGGGTTCAGATGGTGCATTTTAGGCAAGTACCTGACTTATTGCCAACCCTATAAATATGTTTTGTTTAGAATTTAATTTTAATTCAGTTATGAGGGGTATTATTTTTTTAACTTGGTATTTTGTTTGGATTTCAAACGGGTGGCATAATTTAGGCGGGTAACTTATCTATAAACAAGTTCAGGTTGTGCATTTTTGGTGGGTACTTAACCTGTTTCCAACCTAATGAGTATGTTTGGTTTGGATCTTAATTTTAATGAAATTGTGATGGTTATTAATTTTTCTCTCTTTTCGTTTGGTGACCATGCATATTAAAAGTTTTCTATATTTTAATTCTTTTTAGTTATTGATTAAAAACTTTGCTTTCTTTATTTGTGGAGCAATTTTGGCTGACTGGTTCAGTTAAACCTCTCCCGAATTATACAATTAGAAAAATTGAAAAATTCTAATCATGCTAGTTAGGTTGTCTAGGTGTCTAACATGTATCTCAAAATTGTTTGTTTAAGTCTTTCTTCATTGTCTTTAATTGCTCTTTCTGATTCCATGGCAAGTATGCTTTATTTATTTTATTTATTTTTTATTTTTAAATTTGGAATTGATTTTGTCCATTAAAGTTGTTTTACGCATACTTTTATTTTAACCTTGACTGCAAGTATAGGAGTAATTAAGAATTGTGAACAAAGAATCCTAAAATGCAAGGATATATAAGTTTGGGATTTTTCTTGAAGTGTCTTGAACTCAATATTGGATGTTGGTAATTCATTAATTTACACTATGGAAGCCGGAAAATGTGTCTCCCAAATATTTTCATAATAAATTAGGAAATTTATTCAGAATCCCAGTTTTTTGTTGTTGCTTTAGCATGTCTATTGTAATTAAGGAAACGAAATTCTTAGTTTGTGTTCGAAGTAACTTTATTCAGATGTTATTATTATTATTATTATTATTATTATATGGGTTTGAGTTTTAGAAGGGTCAAAATACAGGTTTAGATTTTAGTGTTGTATGGTTTTGTGTTAAATAGGTTTGGGCAGGCCTTTTTGCCCATACTTGACCTGCTGCGAACCCTCTATGTTACTAATGGTGTCTATAACAATTGCACATTTTTCTTTACTTTTAATATCGTAAAAATAGTCAATACAGATATTTATTGGTCAAACAAAATTTTGTTATTTTGAATTTTGTCTTTTTATAGAAAAAATAAGAAGTATCGCACTTTCATAATCGATTACTAATTTCCAACTTCAGTTCTTTTATCATTCTCAGATCAATCAATCAGAGATCAGCGCTTATTTAAGCTGTCCTGTCTAGGTGCATTTTTCCCTTTTCCTTTATTTTTGTTTCATTCAAGTGTGAGGTCAACATAGTTGATTTCTCAGGGAATTGGTTTTCTAATCTTAAGACACTTCGAAATTGTTTTGATTAATAAGTTTTACTTGCTTGCGTGTTTGAAACTTTGAATTTTGTATTGAAGCCCAATTCTTTTGTTTTATGTTATTTTTGCACTTGCTATCTCAATTTATATTTTTTGGATGGATAAAATTGTAAATTCCATTGTAGCGTCTCACATAGAGCGTGGATTGAATTTCAATTCAATGGAACCACTTGATTTTAGATTGAATTCTGTTGAATATATATACAAATTTGCAGGACAAATGGCAGAATTCTTAGACCTGGAAGCACAGGATGGAGTGAGAATGCCATGGAACGTGCTACCAGGCACAAAGCAAGAGGCCAGTAACTGCGTTGTCCCAGTCTCCACCATGTATACTCCAATCAAGCCCTTTCCAAACATGCCGATCCTTCCTTACGCTCCTCTACGCTGCCGCACTTGCCGCTCTGTGCTTAATCCATTCTCGATTGTCGATTTTGCAGCTAAGATCTGGATTTGCCCTTTCTGTTTCCAACGCAATCATTTCCCACCTCATTACTCCTCCATCAGTGATGAAAACCTCCCTGCTGAGCTCTTCCCCCAGTACACCACTATTGAGTATGAGACGCTAGGAGAGAAGTGTTCATCCTCTTTGGTATTTATGTTCGTGGTGGACACTTGCATCATTGAGGAGGAGATGACATTCCTCAAGTCTGCCTTGTCACAGGCCATAGACCTACTACCAGACAATTCTCTCATAGGCCTCATAACTTTCGGAACCTTGGTCCATGTTCATGAGTTAGGCATGGGTCAGATCTCTAAAACCTATGTCTTCAAGGGCTCCAAGGATGTGTCCAAGGACCAGCTCCTTGACCAGATGGGTTTCTTTACCAAGAAGCCCAAGCCACCCATTGGTGTCATTGCTGGCACCAGGGATGGCCTATCTTCCGAGAGCATTTCCCGCTTCCTCTTGCCGGCCTCTGAGTGTGAATTTACTCTCAATTCGGTGACTGCCAATTTCCTACTTTCTTCTCTATTTTTTTAATGCTTGTTTTTATTACCCCTAACAAAACAAAATTAATGCAAGGTTTTGGAGGAGCTGCAGAAAGATCCTTGGCCTGTTCCACCTGATCAGCGAGCTACTAGGTGTACCAGCACGGCTCTCAGTATTGCTGCCAGCTTGTTAGGTGCTTGTGTTCCTGGGTCTGGAGCTCGAATTATGGCATTCATTGGTGGTCCATCCACTGAAGGACATGGTGCTGTAAGGACTTTGATTTTCTCTCTTAAGCAGCCACTCTCTTATTTTTTAAGTCAATTCTTACTCTACCATTAATCTTTTAATTTTATGTGCTGTTTAGGATAAATGAACTAAAAATTTTACATCTATTTAAACTTTCACGTTTCATATTTTTCACCTCTGGAATTAAACTTTACAGAATTCAACAGAGCTAAACCGGCTTGCAAATGAATTCTATACTTGAAATCCATTTACACCAAACCAGGGGTTATTCACTTTTCATTTTCAAAGGTTCCTTTAATTCCATTGGGACTCTTGACTGGTTATCCATGGGATTCTTGATAACTCTCCTGTGTCCAAACTTGAGCTTTATGTTGTATCCCGGCATATACCCTCAACTTCTTCTCTATGACTCTTGACTGGTTATCCATGGGATTCTTGATAACTCTCCTGTGTCCAAACTTGAGCTTTCTGCTGTATCCCGGCATATACCCTTAACTTCTTCTCTATGATTATTTCAGTTGGGCGCTTCAGGTGGTATTTCCATGTTCAATTTGTATTAACAGAGGGATATTTTTATTGTTTATTGTTTATGTTTCTATATTCGCCCGTTGCCATTGACAGGCTTTTGAAGAGATGTTAAGCTGAGTTGTTTCTGTGTTCTCTAGATTGTGTCGAAGAATCTCTCAGAACCTATTCGTTCTCACAAGGATCTGGATAAAGATTCTGCTCCACATTATCATAAAGCTGTGAAGTTCTATGAAGGACTTGCAAAGCAGCTTGTGCATCAAGGCCATGTGCTTGATCTGTATGCATGTGCCCTTGACCAGGTAATGCTCAACTATTAAATCCAGCTCGTACATAGGTTGTGGAACTGGCATCTACTTGATTATGAGTTAACTAATTAATTTAAGCTCTTCAAAGGGAACTTTAAAACCTTGGATCTTGTTAGAGTGAGCTCCAATCTTGTGTTTGGGAATATTCTAACTTATTTTATTAATAACAATACTACCTCATTAAATAGTGGTTACAATGACAAACTAGGAAATTATTATAAACATCGGATGTTTAAGCCTATTTAGGATTAGACTAACTAGAATCTAGGGTCCTATACTGATTAGGAACCCATGTTTTATTGAATCTTACGTAAACTAATAATTTAACTGATTCTAGTGATCCGAATTAGGAATCCACGACAATTTAACTAATTAGTTTCAATAATTCCCATATTTGCTATATGTCCATAACACTTCCTCTAAGTGAAAAATAGTGTCATAAGTTTGAGTTTAGATCATTGATTTGCCAAGTGATAATATGATTGCTGGTTGTGTCTCTTGCTTTAAATGCTTTTATGGCTGGCTCCTTCCTGATTTCATATTTGCCTCTGTTGTTGCAGTGTTGATTGCTTTTTGGATTGTGTGTGTACTTTATTGTATCCTTGTTCTTCCTCTCTCTCTCTCTCTCTCTTTCTGTGGATAGCTCAACTTTTATAGGTATTGAATTCCCCTTTTTCTATCTTTTGTGGATGGGAGAGAGAGGGGGTGGGGGTGGGGGTGGGGGTGGGGGTGGGGGGAGGGTGGTTTGGCATTCTTTCTTATCTGCAGAATTCAACGGGTTCTTCCCTGTTGTGCACTCTTTATTAATCTTGTAGTTTTTATGGGAAGAGACACAACATAAGTTGCCTTTTAAGCTTTTAGGCTGCTTTTGGCTCTAGGGACTACACAACATTAGACAAGAAGAGAAATCAGATTCTCTCTCTCTCTATCTATCTATCTATCTGTCCATGTGAATAGCTCAAATTTTAGAAGCATTGAATTCTTCTTTTTTTTTCCGTTTTTTCTTTTGTGGATGGAGGAGGAGGGGGTTAGCATTCTTTCTTATTTGCAGAATTCAATGGGTTCTTCCCTGTCGTGCACTCTATTAATCTCGTAGTTGTTATCGGAAGAGAAACACAGGAAGTTGTTTTTTAGGCATTTAGGCTGCTTTTGGCTCTAGGGACTACATAACATTGGACAAGATGAGAAATCAGATTCTATTCTGTTTGACAAATATAGGGCAAACAAATTACTTAACCTTGGACATGTAAATTGATTCATACCTTTTAATAATTTTGTGATTAGTGTGTTGTGATTAATAGCGCATGACAGTATTAAACAATAAGCTTAAATATATATAATTATTTTTTCTGTTTTTACATATTGATGATCATAAAATATTGGAGGAGAAAATATACAAATATTGAACCACTATTGCAACTGCAAGATTTATTTAAATAATTACTTTTTCAAATAATTTTTTATAGCATAAATAAATAATAAGTGAATAAATAAATAATATTTCATAGTAAGATTTCATAATCAGTGTCTTTCAATGTACAACAATTAAAGAAAGTTTATATTTATTTTATGCTGGTGGATTGCTGGATTTGAATTTTGTTATTCGTGCTCCATGGGACTGAACAGAGTGAAGGGAGAGAAAAAGGACTGGATAAGACAATAACCCAATTACATCCTGTCCACTTGGTGAATCAAACAGCACTCAAATTTTATAAGACAAAGAATACTGTATTATGCAATCACATATTTAGTCCATTGAACCAAAAGAATTATTAGGTTTGCTCTTGCTCACATTTAATATATTGCTTATTGCTTTCAACTATTTATTTAGTGGACTTTTTGTTGCACTTTCCTACTCTGAACACTTGTTGTAGCTTGCAAATCTATATGAGTTTCATTTACTTGTCTATCATTCCTAGGTGGGGATTGCTGAACTTAAAGTTGCGGTTGAAAAAACTGGTGGGCTTGTTGTGCTTGCAGAAAGCTTTGGCCATTCAGTATTTAAGGATTCACTGAGACGTGTGTTCCAGTTGGGTGACTATGACCTTGGACTATCGTCAAAGTAAGAGCAAATCAATCTCTATATATGTTTTCTGAAATTTTGGAGTCTATGCATTTCTTTAATCTTAAAATAGTAAGCATATTCCATCATTTGTTGACTTTAAGTTTTTTACTAAAAGTTTATTCACTCTTTGGGAATTGTCCAACTATATCTATCTCTCTTCTCAGTCAATTTATCAACTACTGAACTTGAAATTAACAGAGTTTGCCTTGATTATCTTTTTTGTGATCTCAAAGCTTTCAGTCGCTATACATTTGTGCTTACTTAAACTGGAGTACCATTGTAATATCATTTTCCCTTTTATCGTGCATATAGTGGTATATTTGAGATAAACTGCTCGAAGGATATCAAAGTTCAAGGCATTATCGGTCCTTGTGCATCACTTGAAAAGGTATTTCTACCAGATTTGAAAGAATCCCATCGCTTTCCCCATTCCCTTCCCCCCCATTCTTTCTTTTTACTTCATTTCACCATTTACTTTTAGTCACTTTATGCAGAAAGGTCCTTTGTGCTCCGATATTGTCATTGGCCAGGGGAATACTAGTGCTTGGAAGATGTGTGGCCTAGATAAAGCTACAACTTTATGTATAATATTTGACATTGTGAGGAAGGAGAGTTCAGATGCTGCTCTTCAGCCTTCAAGCAATCAATTTTACTTTCAATTTTTAACATAGTATGAAATCCAAGCCTGTGCTTTCTTTAGTGGGTATTTTTGTGTTGTATGCTTGACATGGTTTACAAATATGGAAATTTTTTTTGCTTATAACTGACATTTTGCTGCAGCTACCAGCACAACAGTGGTCAAATGAGACTTCGTGTTACAACACTTTCGAGAAGATGGGTTGCTGGGCCTGGAAGTATACAGGCAAGCTTTTTTGTCCTCTTGTTTGTGCGATGCATTACTATTTATCAATGAAGCACAGACATAAGATACATATATGACATGGTATGGACTTGTCCACATAACTATCTTTAAAAAATTTAGGATATGACATAGGAGGAGCACGGTAAAGACAAGTTATTTTTATTATATATTTATTATATAATTTTTTCATTTAAACTTTAATATAAAGTTTAAGAAAAGTTAAACTAATTTTTTTTTTTTTTGGAAAATTTGAAATTCAAAATTTAGCATATTATTTGCAATAAAATATTGTTGCATTTCCTTTTCTTTTTTGATACTTTGTTCACATTAATCTTTGTAGACATGAAATCCTAAATAAAACAAAAAGTAAAGAAGTGTCTTGGCTGTGTCCCAGGTGTGTGAATAATATTTTGACACACATACACACACACACACACACACACACATAAATAAATCAGGTATGTATGGAGCCATGGTGAAAGCATGTCGGCATTGTCTGTGTCCCGAAGGTGTTGGCAGATGTCCGTACCTCTTAGCTACCATTTGATTTTTAGGTCAAAGCAGGTGGAGGGAACTTAAATTGCCCCTTCTTTCAATTAGAAGTAATAATTCTTATCTGATAGCTTGTGGCTAGTGGATGATGACCGTTGTTGATACTTGTTTAGAAAACCAATTTTAGCTGTTTGCAGCCAGTATTTAATATCAACATATTTTACTGGAGTAAAATATCATTAGGCTTTTTAAAAAAGATAGGGTTTGCATATGTTTATTTGAGTGCTAGATTCTAGTAAAGTAGATGAATCAGTTAGCTATGCAAATGGTGATACGATTGTGTTTAGATTTCTTGAGGATCATATTTAGTTATCATTATTACGGCTACTATTTGGCAACATCTATAATGCAGTGAGATAAGAGTTGAAAACAAGAATTATATCACAATAATTGTTATCAAGTTTCAATGACGAAAACTTGAAAAAAAATCTGCAAGCTTGCCATTTAATTGAAGCAAAAATAAACGACCTTTGATCAAAATAGGAAAAGGAAATCTTGTACACAATAAGAAAACATTAGAATTTAAAACTGCTTAGACTTTTTGTTGGCCTCTTGATGGTCCAAATGCTTCATACACTTTTTTGCTACTTGTTCTACATCATTCCCTTCCACTTGAGAAAAACTTGACCTTGAGTTAGTGAAAGTATTATGATACAAAAGTTCATTAGATGGATGAAATAGATAAATCTCCACCATATTAAATGTTTTGGAAATACCAAATGAAGTAGGAAGGTCCACCATATAATTATCATTGATTTTGCTAGGGATCTTGTAAGGACCATGTTTCTTAGGTTGTAGTTTGCTAGAGGTGCCAATTGGAAACCTCTCCTTTTGAAGAAACACCATCATGTCATCACCAACTTTGAATGTTTGCTTCTTCGATGAAGATTCGTAGCTTGCACTAAATTATTCTAACTTTTCCTTGGCTTCCAACTTGAATTTCTTGCTATTGATTTGCTATATGTCTAGTTGCAACCCTAGCTCCAAGAATTTTGCCAATTTTACTAAGTCAACCTCATGTATGGTGGCTTTGCATAAGCCATAGAGAATGGTGGGCTTCCAATAGAACTGTGGACAACATTGTTTTAGGCAAATTCAGCCAGAGCAAGGGCAAAATCCCATTGTTTCTGTCAACGTGCACAAATGCTTTGAGTCAAATTCCCTAGTGTTATATTCACTACCTTAGTTCGGCATTTGTTTGTGGATGTGTTGTGCTATTATATTGCAAAGAAGAATCAAACAAATACCATAAAATACATAAAAAATGACTTAAGGAAGAACAACTTAGCTATAGAAGAAGTATTAAAAGTCTTCTCGCAAGGAATAAAATGGATTATCTTCTCGCAAGGAATAAAATGGGCTATCCAAGAAAATCTGTGAACAAGTAAGAAAAATAGCTTGTGAACAAGTGAGAAAAATAAAGTTCTCACATCTTTGTGTTCTAGGTAATCTAAGGATAAAATCCATGGACAAAATCTCCTAAATATTTTCAGGGATGGGTAATGGAATATACTAACCCACGTTCAGAGCTTGTTCTTGACAAACATAACATCTCTTCACAAAGTCTTCAACATCTCTACGCGTATGGGGTCAATAAAATCTTTCAAATACAATGGTTAAAGTCTTATCTTTATCTATATGCGTAGCTAAAGCTCAACCATGCAAATCACAAATTAATTTCTTCCTTAGTGAAGGTATAGGAATACAAAGATGGTTACCTTTCATTAGGAACCCATCTTGGACATGATACTCATCACTAGGTTGGTGAGTAGACCATTTATGTCACATATCATGGAATTCTTTATCCTCAACATATAACTCCTTCACAGTATCAAAGCCCACAACTTCTTGGCTCCAACAGTTATTAAAGGCACACCTTACTTAAGGCTTAAGGCTTGCGCCACAACAGTCCTCATGCGCCTTTTTTGCATCTAAGGCTTGAAGGCATGCCTTTCTATTTTTTGTTTCACTAGAGCATGTCACCTATGATTTTCTTTCAATATAAAGCTATCTAGCTAATATCAGCTTACACAAAATAAATAAATAAAAAAAATAAATGCAACACAAAAACTAGTGATGTTCTTTGTGATCCAACATAAAAAATAAATGTCACCTATGATTTTTCGATCTTTGTGTTTTATTTTATTTGTATTTTTTTTTTTTGGCGTCAATTTCACTCAGGTGCATGCCTTCGCCTGGAGGCTAGTGTCTGGGCTCTAGTAGCCCTTTGAGCATGAGTGCACCTTGTGCCTTTAATTACTATTGATTCATAGTCTACAATAAATCTGTTCTTCGCCTTAGAGCATTAGGAACTTTGTTTTGTAAACCTAATTTGAGGATAAGTTTAAGTGGAAACTTCTACAAAAATTCAGACGATTTAGCATGCATATCCTAACTAATTCTCCTTTGACTGCTTAAGTACTTCAAAGCACTCACAACCAACTAAGTAATGCTCCCATGTCTTTAATGCATGAACCACAAAATAAAACTCTGCATATGTAGTCCACTTTCTTCTAGCATCTCTTAACTTTTCACTAAAGTAAGCCATGGGGCGCTTTCTTTGAGAAAGAACTACTCTAATTTCAACTCCACTTGCATCACATTCTTCTTCAAATAATGCATCAAAATCAGGTAATTCCAAAACTGGAGCAGCATGTAGCTTTTCCTTCAATAATGCAAAACTAGTGGCAGCTTCTTCAGCCCACTAAAACTTTCCCTTCTTTAAATATTTAGTGATTCGGCTGCTATGGTGCTGAAATTATTGATAAACATCCAATAGAATGTTGCTAATCCATGGAAATTTTGAACTGCAGTAACAGTTTTGGGTGTAGACTAATCTCGAATAGCTTTGATCTTTTCACCATTTACTTGAATTCCTTGTTCCCTAACAACATAACCTAGAAAAAGCAACTAATTTTTCATGAAGTTGCATTTTTTTTAGGTTGATATACAATTTATTTTCTTGCAAGACAGTGAGTACTTTGCACAAGTGTGCCATATGCTCCTCAAATCGGCTGTAGATTAATATATTATCAAAGTACATGATAACAAATTTACTAATAAATGGCTTGAGTATTTGATTCATCAATCTCATAAAAGTGCTAGGAGCATTAGTTAGTCCACATAGCATCACAAGCCATTCATATAAACCCTTCTTGGCTTTTAATACAGTCTTCCACTCATCGCTAGGTCGTATGTGAATTTGATGGTAACCACTTAAAAAATATATTTTTGTAAAGATTTTGGTTCCATGTAAATGATCAAGCATGTCATCAATGAGGAATGGGGAATTTATATCCCAAAGTGATCGTATTGATGGCACGCCCGTCAACACAATTCCACCAACTTCAATCCTTTTTGGAAGTTTTAGGTTTGTGGTTTAGTCCCAATTGCTTGATGGTATCTTTTCTAATAATTTTCTCACAACTATCACTATAAATAATCACATCAAAGAGACGGTTAGAAATAGTGGATCTAGTTCGAAATAAATGATGCCTTTGAGATTTATCTGCCAGCTGATAGTAAATTTCATCATCTTTCTCGGCTTTTTCGTCTATGATATTAATTGTTTTTCATAGAGGAAAATCATTAGAACAATGCCCAGGCTGATTACCTTGGATCGGTCTTGCGTAAGGATATTGACTTTGGAGCATACTTCGTATCTTCGTCACCTTTTGTTTTCCAGTAACCTTTGTTGCCTTGTTGATCATAGTTTGAGCTATAAGCTTGGGACACCTTATTTGTATCCTCATAATACTTGGACTAATTCCCACCATAGTATTTACGAGAATAACCTAATTTCACCTTCTCTTGCATCATATATTCTGATTTAGTTGCAATATTTCGAGCTTTAGCCATTATTTAATGACTTGAATCCCAATTTCATCAACCCATCAAATACTTGGCAACCTGTTGGCTTTCAAATTCCCTTAGATCATTTTGTTCCGCTAATCTCGTAAATTCAGCTGTATATTCCTGAACTGATTGGTTACCTGGATGAAATTGTTGTTATTGCTGAAATAAAATTTGCTCATACTCAGGTGAGAAAATCTCTCCGTAAAAGTCGCCTCATCTTGTTCCAATTTTGCACGTCATTTTCCTTCGCATAATCTATGGGATTGGATTCTGTCCCACCACGCGGAAGCACACTCTTTCAATCTACATGCTACTGATTGCACTTTCTTCTCTTCAGGTATATCCATTTACTTGAAGAATTTTCAGCAATCTGATCCAAGACTTCTTCAATATTTATCATTTTATAGTTGAGGCTAGGAATATTTACCTTTAAACGAAATTCTGCTGCATCTCTTTATCAGTCTTATCCTTGTGTTTTGGATGTTTCTTACTACGTGGTCAAAATCATCGTCTGAACTATCATCATTGATATGTTCACATAGATTATCAAAAATAGGTTGCCTGTTTGGTCGTTGGTTAGCTACCTCTTCACCAGCATGAAACCTGTCTTTGTCCCTATTTCTGTTTGCCCAAAAAGCGAGAGCATCAAGCCTCTCAAGGACATTGTTGAAGCATCTCTTCAATCATTAGAACTGTTGATCTACTTGCTGCCACAATTCTCTTGTTGCTGCCCCTTGATCTTGCAAACTGGGAGCCTCAGTTCTATGATTGTCATCACTAGAACTGCCGCTTTTCCCATTGGTTCAGTTAGTCATGGCTCTGCTACCTACTAACACAGCAAGATAACTGTTGAAAAACAAGAATTATATCGAATAATTCTTATCAAGTTTCAGTGGCAGAAACTTGAGAAAAAAATCTGCTAACTTATAATTTTATTGAAGTAGAAATAAACATAGTCTGATAAAAAACAAAGAAACTAAGGGCTATTTATAGCCTTCAAATTCTAGAATAACGAGGATCCTAAACTAGTAAGGAACACCCAACTAACACTAAACAAATAGACGAGAATCTTAATTAGAAATTGGAAAGGAAATCCTAAAAAAATACTACTCAAAATAGGAAAGGAAATCCTGAGAAAACATTAGAACTACTTGGACTTTTTCTTGGCCTTTTGATGCTTCAAATGCTTCATACATTTTTCTGCTACTTGTTCTACATCAGTCTTCGTGCTACTGAATCTATTTTAAATTGCTATAGGATTTGATAGCTGGATTTGACCAAGAAGCAGCTGCTGTAGCCATAGCACGCCTAGTCTCTTTCAAAATGGAAACTGAGGTAACGAGGACAAATTTTTTTGGCTATTTTATATGTTCAGATCCACTAGAATTGGGCCTAGAATGCAGTTGCACTATGCTTCATTTTTTTGTTGATTGCTGAAATCTTTTCGATACAGTAATCGACATCTCTCTCTAGAAGGCAATCTTACATTATTGTGTGATGGTATTGGGCCTGCAGGCTGAATTTGACCCAATAAGATGGCTAGATAAGGGTTTAATACATCTATGTTCGCGGTTTGGAGATTACCAGAAGGACAACCCATCTTCTTTCAGCTTATCGCTGCGGATTTCAATATTCCCTCAGTTTATGTTTCATTTACGACGTTCCCAATTTGTTCAGGTATTCACCATTAACTGTTTAGCCACAACATGACTTTTTCTGTAGTTCGATTGAAGTCCTCCTCAGTTCTGATATGTAAAAATGACAGGTCTTCAACAACAGCCCAGATGAGACGGCATACTTCAGAGTCATACTGAACCGGGAAAATGTTGCCAATTCTGTTGTGATGATACAGCCTTCATTGATTTCTTACTCATTTCATTCAGGACCAGAACCATCTCTTCTTGATGTGGCTGCCATTGCAGCTGACAGAATTCTGCTTTTAGACTCTTATTTCACTGTTGTTATTTTTCATGGTTCAACCATTGCTCAGTGGCGAAAAGCTGGCTACCATAATCAACCAGAACATCAGGTGAGTTGTCAAGATATAGAATAATAAGAGTATTAAAAAAAACCTGTATCTGATTTGTTTTGATGTTTGTGCTCTTTTTTCTGAAATTTAGCCACAATTTCACATGCATTTAACAGTGGTTATCAACTGCATCCAAATTCGCATAAATTGTCTTACAGGGCTTGCTTTTAGAATCTGACATAATTGGTTGCCTTAACACTGTATTTTGATTTGCTTTTGTTGTTGCAGGCTTTTGCTCAGTTGCTGCAAGCTCCTCGTGATGATGCAGATGCAATAATCAAGGAAAGATTTCCAGTTCCCCGTTTAGTCATTTGTGATCAACATGGTTCACAGGTTGTTAACTATCACTCTTTCCACATCTTGGCAAGCATTTAAGTATGTCAAAGTATAAAATTATGTTGATTTTAGGTAGTTGTCAGTAATAATAACTGCTATTATATGCAAAGTAGAATATAACATCATAAACTAAATCGGGCCAATTACAAGTCAAGTGAAATTTTAAGAAATTATTTTGTTAGGGTAAAAAATGATCATAAAGATAAGTTGGATTGAACTGGCTGCCACCGTGTTTTGAGTTCTTAACTACTCTTCTCAGTTTTAAAGCACTGTTACAAACACATGATTATTTTATATTTTCTTTCGGTGCTTTAAAGAAGAGGCCAGAGAGATATAAATGCAAATGATAATAAGCTTAATCTAACTGCTACCAACGGTCTTAACAGTTATTTCATCGTCCAGAGATTCTGAAGCACTTCTAAATGCAATAACGTGAAGATGTGACAATCTTAATTTTTGTAATGTTTTATTTACTGTGCCAACTAATTCAAAATGTTAATACAGGCCCGTTTTCTTCTGGCGAAGTTGAATCCTTCTGCTACATACAACACTGATGCCGCTCTTTCAGGCGGGGATATATTGTTTACAGATGATGTGAGCTTTGAGGTCTTTTTGGATCATCTTCAGAGATTAGCAGTTCAATAAAAACATGCATGATTGATTCCAGTTTTGTAAAACTTATCTGACGCTTTTGTACAGTAATTATACAAGTAAATTTAGGCTTTCTTTTGATTCAGTTTTAGTCTTCGTGAAAAATAATGTTTTCATTTTTCATATTTGAAATAGTAAAAATCTAATAATAATAAATGACAAATTGGAAAAAAAATTAATGTCATTTAGGGTATGTTTGGTTGGATGTAATGCAATGTAATGTAATTAAAAATATAATGCAATGAAAAATGTAATGCAATGGAATGTAATTAAAGGAATAACACATCATATCTCGTGTTGAGACTCCACAGCAAAATGGATTGGAGAGAAAACACCAGCACATTTTGAACGTTGTAAGGTCTTTGATGTTTCAATCTTAGTTACCAACTCAGAGTATTGGTCTTATTCTATTATTCGTGTTGTGTTTTTGACAAACAGGTTACCTTCCCCTCTATTGTCCAACAAAACTCCTTTTGAAAAATATTGAGGATTATTTTGTAATTAATTCCACCAAATATCTATCCAGTTATCCCCAACCTCAAAGCTATAAATCATCGAGAAAACTCTGTTTCAGTTATCTCATTAACGAACTCCACTATCCACACCACTTGCAGACATGGTTATACATTTAACTCTATCGTCATCCGCTCTCCTTTCTCCTTTAACCTTTGAAACCCATTAAACCCATTTGTCTTTTTACCAAAAGCCCATCTCTTCTCCACTTGAAAAGACCCGTTTTGATAACCTCTTCTCTTCAACGGTCAATAGTATGACCACCATCAATACAGCTGCAAAACTTCTGGCAATGGCTTAGCGACCAAGGCGCTGTATCGGCGAAGTCTCCTGCTCCTGAAGGCCTGGGACTAATAGCAGAGAGGGACATTTCTAAAAATGAGGTCGTTTTGGAGATCCCCAAGAAACTCTAGATAAACCCAGATGCTGTTACAGCTTCTGATATTGGACGTGTGTGCGGTGGATTGAAACCTTGGATTTCTGTGGCTCTTTTCTTGATCAGAGAGAAATTGAAGGAGTATTCCACTATATATTGTGGGTTTTGCTTGTTATAATTAAAAGCAGAACAAAATTAAAAAAAAAAAAAAAAAACTAACCATCGATATGGTTCATCTACTGTCTATTTTTTAGCTAGATAGGCATGGATCATCCTTTATTACGTATAAGACTAACTAATTATCACAAGTTGAATCTTTATTACAAATACCATATTATTTATAATTAATTCTAAAGTCTGACAATCAGCATTACTCGAAATTGGCTTCGAGGTCAGCAATTCTCATAGTAGCAGCATCCTTAGCATCCCCATGTTCAATTCCTGCTTTAGCTGCTTCATCCTTATTTAAAGTTATTGCATAAACTCCCTTAGAGAAATCGAAGTCATAATACAGATCATTGATCAACTTTTCAACAAAATAAAATTGGAAAAAAAAAAGTTATTACACAAAGTTAGCTACAAATTAAAAAAGCTTGAAGATTACAAAGAAGAATTAATATTGCTCTGCAAGATCACCAAATAAAATTCCTTATTTTTGCTGGGACATGCAACCTCAATTCCAGCAAAAACATCATAAGAGGCATTTCAGGTTGAGCAGATTGTAGGCTGCGGAAGGATGATGTCTAAGATACCAGCTTCAATTTTTTCCCAGACCCCTTGATTGAATATGTACTCCTTTTCTTCTTTTCTATCTTCGTTATGAAAACATTGTTTTATGTTTACATAGTCTATGCAGTTTCGCCAACATGAGACAGGAAGGGAATTATGAAATGGAGTCTCCTTTTTCACAAGTTGTTGGATTCCGATACGAGAACTGAAATTAACGGGTAATACGTATAAGAGAGCTTAATTGCCAGATCAGTTGATGCTATATATGAGATTAAAATCAAAGACATAAACATATATATATATATATATATATATATATATATGGTAAAACATCATGCATACCTTGAAAGAAGATCTCATTATGGAATCTATTGTTAGACTCTTTAAGTGAGGAAAAATCCAAAGCAGAGAATCCACAAGCTGTGCAATTGTATAACTCTCACTTGACGGTAAAATTGAAATATACAAGTTTTCGATATTACTCGATCGAGAAGTCAGGGATTGTCTCAGTTCCTTTGGAATTATATAACACTAGACAAACAAAAAAAAAAAACCGTTAGTAATATTGCATAATCAGGTTCTTTATACTATATTAAAAGAAAATAATTAAAGGAAATAATCTTTTTATTTTTTTGACATACCTCGCCAGTGAGACCTCCCAAACTCAATTTCTTGGAAAATTGATTCAACTTGATGAGCAATTCAATTGTTCCAGTGTAGTTATGAATGCCCCCATTTCTAGACTCAGATTTGAAACGGAAAGAAACATGTTCAAGAATCCGACCATTTGAAGAAAATGAAATTATACCGCCCTCATACCAAAAGATTTGCAAGTTAGGTCCATCAATCTCAACGCTGGCTACCTTCTTACAGTCATCAATGGTTAGTTTATGAAGATGAGAACTAGAAATCGGAATCTTAATATTCTCTAGCATAGGGCAATTGAACAAACTCAAATATCCGAGGACAGGAAAATTATTCAAATGGTCATGAAGCCATTTGTCAGTGATAGTAGCATATGATATTATTAATTCCTCCAATATTGGGCAAGAACCCAACATTATTTGAGCAGGCCAGGATCGCATACTACCTTGAAGACAAATTAATCTAAGATTTGGCCCCTTTATTTCAAGATTCTCAAGTTCCTCATGTTGTTCTACTCTGATTCCGACAAGTTTAGGAAGATCAAGAACACGTAGAGCCTTGAAACCATAACAGTTACGGAGAGTGAGATCTTCAAGCAGAGGACATCCAGCAATTATTTTGCTGATTAAGTTATCGTCCAGATAGACTGTAAAAAGGTTCAAATTTGTGAGGAAAGGTAACTTGACAAAATTGCCACTACAGGGTAACTCCAACTTACAGTTACGCAAGAATAATTTCTGTATAGATTTTGCAGAAAGAACAGAATGAGGCAAGTTGTACTTGTATTTTTCACCATCCATAAATGGACCAACAGTAATTTTCAATTCTTTGACATTACTCTGCACAACACACCCAATGCATCTGTCCATAAAAGATACCACTTGTGGGCGTTGGTAAACAGAGGGCATCACAACAGTAAACTTGCCAAAACTTATCATCTGTGTACTACGGTTTAATAAGATTTGCTCAACAAAATTATATAGCCGTCGACGGTTCCTTTCTTTTGTTTCTTCATCTGGAAAATAGTAAAGTTTCATATTCTCTCTAAAGAGTGCAAAAAAGTTGAACTCCAGAATGCAGGAGTAGGTGTTCCATACCTCATACCAAGTCTTCGACAATAAACTAGTTCGAATAATTTCTTTGATGGGAAGTAAAGATAAGATGTGATGCAATATTGGCGCAGGTAATTCTGATATATAATCAACTGAATCAGCTTCTACTCTCTCTTCCATGGCTATGTGATCTAATGGATTTGGCCCTGTAGAGAGAACGTGTATTTATAACAAGCAAATCCTATTCTGAACAGGTATAGGTTTCCTGATGATAAAATAGAAATTCGAACTTAGAATCTAGTGTCTTTCGGAGAGAATTAGATTTCAATGAGTGACGATAAAACCCCAAAATCCTTGTTCTTCTGCCTGAATTATTAAGATTAAAGAAAACAAGTACCAATTTGGATGATTCAACTTGGGAAAGGCGGTGGAGATGTGGAGTATTACGTAATACCGAACTCCAATGGGAATTTTAGTTAAATACCGTCCTGTTAGAGGAGGAAAATAGAAGAATGATTAATAAAAAGGGGTTCAAAGGTGATTATATATAAGATACGGGAGTAAAGTGAAGTTCGTAGATATTTGGGCCCCACATGAACAGTTCAACCCGATGCCGACCGAATTGATACGCTTCAGAGCCCACCGCCGATCATTTCTTTTGTTTATCCTTATTTTCAAAATAATATCTATCCTTCAATCTTGCGGTTCAAAACCCTAACGAATACCCGAATCCAAAAGACACCTGCTTGAATTATACATTTCGGAAGAGACTCTTCTGAATCATACCCAGTCACTTGTAGGTATTTTCTTGACCTCTCTGCTTTTTTATTATTATTATTGTTACTATCATAAGTCCAGTGTTAAAATCTGTATCCTGCAAATATATTATCTTTCATTGATTTTACATAGAATTTTGTTGAAAATGTTCAATGGGTTTGTTGTCGTATACTCACGTTTGCTGAAATTGTTGTTGTATATTCAAGGGCACTATAGGAAATCACACAACTCCTTCCCTATTTCGACATATTTATATATAACATAGATAATTGTAATGAAATTTGTGCATTTGGAAAAATCTTGATATGAAAAAAAAAAACATCGAGATATAATTGAAAAAAATGGCAAAATTTTATGAAAAATACTTACTCAAACGGAGTCCATAGCGCCATTTATGACCAAACTAATAAAATAAGAAATTTTCAAATATTGTTTCTACTTTATTCCGTCTTTTCTTTTTTTTGTATGGTAAAAAATATTTCATTTCAATAAAAATTTATTTTTATTGATTTAGTCTATGGATAAACCATAAATTTAATCTAAAAAAGTTTATCCCTTTCACTAAAAAAACAAAAATAAATTAAAATAAATTTTTTTAAAAAATGGAATAGACTTGTTCAAATTGGGTCCATAACCCCACCCATGAATCAAACTAATAAAAATAAAATAAAATAAATGATTCTCTTTGATTTTGTTTATCGGGTTGGTCCACAAATTATATGTGTAGGCAAGTCAATCCAAATCATCATAAATATATATATACATATATATAAGGAAGAATCAATGGGTTTCTCCAATGCTAACGCGACGCTTCCTCAAAAAAGTGAGATTGTATAGATTTTGAGCATTTGATTTATTTTTTTTAGTGAATACTTGAGCATTCATGTGAATTTGTTGAGTGTTATCATTGCATTACTTTCAGTGTCTAAACTATTTCACAGTTTGATTTTTGTTTTCGTTGGATGATTGACTAAGTTACACTTTATCATCAAAGATAACAAAAATTACATGACAGTAGTTCTATAAAAATCCAGCAAATATAAAAAATTTATGAATTTGTATCATTTCTAAACCTAAGTTACATGGTATTAATGGCCCCAAGTACCTCATTTTCCCCATCAAGATTTCCACTTTTCCTTGTTCTACTTAGAGATGAAAGAGCAATTAATCTATCTCTAAAACTTTCTTTATCAGACTAAGCTAGTGTGGTGGCAACAATGTCATCTGAGGAACTTTAAAGTCGCTCAATACCAGTAGTATCTAAGTAGTGTTTAGGCATGTAGGGTAGAATATATTATAAACATAGATCGAATGTAATTATGAAGTAAGCTAGTAGTGTATGGGCATGGCAGGATATAGAAAACTTAAGTAATATAATGAGGAGTTTGAGCAAATATTGCCTTCTTAAGTTATGTAGGTATTTAATTGGATGGTATTATGAATTGAATTGATATATGTATATATATAACCCGACTATTAGAAATCTTGATTGTCTGCTTCTAAGCACTTGGCATAGACAAATGCAAAACAGTCAAGTTATAAAGGTTTGAGTTTAGAAAATGCTTAAATATAAGCTCTTTTAGTATAGGATAAGAGAAAATACTTTCAAAGATTAACATTCCACTCGGTCGAAACCCTTTTTCATGGCTTAGGAAATTACAAATATTTGCCTTCAATGGCATTCCTATTTCTTCGAATTTCGATAATAGGTGTTAAATATTTTGGGATATAAGTTAAAGGGAAAATGTAACAAGGTCTTAGGGATGATTAAACGAAAAGCCTTGTAAACTAAATCAGTCAAAAAAATTGTTTTAGAACGGTTGGTTTGAAGGATAATTGTCCTCTTAAGGTCATTAGAGGAAGCTTCCTCAAAAAAAAAAAAAAAAAAAAAAAAAAAAAAAAAAAAAAAAATAAAAAA
>CANUEP010225132.1:0-22782 GCA_947857235.1 Jatropha podagrica
ATTTAAAAATTTAAAAACAAAAAAAAAAAAAAAAAAAAAAAAAAAAAAAAAACTGAGAACGAAACAAAAATAATCAAGAACAAACCTGGCTCTTGTACGCTTGAGAGCACGGCTGCTGCGGAGGCGAAGGTCAAGAACGAAAGCGACGGGAGGTATAAAGAAAGACTGTGGCTGTAGAAGGAGAGCGAGAGCGGCGCAGGTGGAGGCAGGGAGAGGAGAAACGCTGGACTTTGAGTTGGGAGATATGATTGATCTTTGTTTGTATTGTTGAAATGTAACCCTAGACTAAACCGACGTGGTTTTATTTGTCGGTTCATTATATCAAAACGTTTGATGTTAAAATAGTTATTTTTGTTATTATTATTAATTAATTAATTAATTAAAAGGCTGTAATTATATTTTAATATGGTTAAATCATTAAAAATACTCTCTATTATGGTAAAGTTAACTTAAATTCACTATTTAACAATACTTAGTTTTAGTTGTAGAGCAACGGTAACTGATTTATTATTTTACTTGCTTTTTTATAAATTTAAATTTCTAATCAATATAATCCGTTAGTGTATTAGAGCCCAATTATATTTCTTCATCCATCTCTCCACACTTCAAGTCAGCTCTCTTTTGGTATCAAAGCCCAATTTCTATAGGTGGTAGAAGTTTATTAAAACTTAAAAAATTATTATTAGGAATAAGATATAGAAATCTACAAATGTAGCAGAAGGGAGTTGACTTGAAGTGTAGAGAGACGAATGAAGAAATGAATGCTTAGTTTTAGTTGTGGAATAACAGTAACTGTTAAGTTAATATTAAAGGGAGAATAGAGACTGGCAAAAAGATATGATACACATAAGTAAAAATAACCATAACAATTAACTAAATTAAAAAAATGATTTAGGTAAAGTAATTTAAAACAAAGCAATAATTATACAAAAGAAAACTTTATTACTTACAAGAAAAGGGTATAGAGATCGCTTCTTCTATCGACCTCTGCCTTTGTTATTACACACCTTGCTATTTATAGAAATATATGGACTTTATTCGTTTTAAAGTCCGGATAACTATCATTTAAACCTTATCTATATGAATAGGGCCTAATACAAACAAAATATGGATAGGGCCTAATGCGGACAAATTTTTACATATGTATAAGATGACAGAAAGGGCCTAATAGGACAAATGTCTTCACTTGAACATATCTTGAATTGGATAGACTTCAAACATTTTTACTTGAACATATCTTGAACTGGATAAACTTTAATTTATCAGATTGATATCATAACAATCGTCCTCATGAGTGGTGAGTTACTTGATGTAGCTTCGTCTTCATCTTCTTGAGATACTTGACTATTTATTTCCTGTAGGGTCTTCTTGAATTCTTCAATTGAACTAGTAGCAACGAGGGTGGCCTGCCACTTGCTTTTATTTATTAGGAAGTCTAGATTCTTTGGACTTTTTGCCAACGGTAGATGTCATTTTGAATTGAAATACTTTTGTACAGCTTGAACACAGGCTTGAGTTTGGTTATAATCTTTCCACCATTTATTGCTGAAGACTTTAACCAGCATAGGAGGAAAGGGTAGTGCTTGAACTTGTTTAATTTGATAATTCCAGAATAAAATCCATGGAATTCCATATGTAGCTGCAAATGATAGCAGTTTATCTTGTCCAAAATTGGTTAATTGCTTATCATAAAGCTCAAAACCTTGAAGTATTTTCATAGGAAATGTTTTAGTTGAACATCCAAAATACTTGAACCATTCTTGAAACCAAAAAGGAAATTCTATAATTGAACCTCGTGGAATCATTATAAACCACGAATGATTATGGTTTCGTAAGTAAAATATATTATACCAAACTTTTTTGTAATCTTCATAGTTGAAAGAACTTGGTATAAAATTTTGACTAAATTTTCTTTCAGTATAGGGATTCTGATTCCAATCTGAAAGAGAAAAAAATTTTTTTATTTGAACTTTTGAATATAAAATCTTTTTAACATCTGTTGGATCATGAATATGTTCTAGAGTTATGGAATCAGTATCAATTAGTATAAACTCATAAAACTTTCTATTTTTTGAAACTGATTCAGGAATAAAATGAAAATTAGGAGGAAATACTTTTTGAGAAAATTCTAAAAAATTTAAACATTTAGTATATTCCTTCTCAATATAGGTAATTGGCAAGTCAATATCCATATTAACATAAGGATAATTAATTATGGATGAGGAGGATGATGCACCAGTAAGGGCGTCATGGTAATTTGTTGGTTTATTTGTGACAGAAGTGGTTGAAGCAAAGGCTAGGATTGGTAGTTGAGTAGTTGAAGTATCAAGTAATGTAGAGGAAGTATTCCCACTCTTTTTAGCGTAACTTTCTCTAGTAATTTTGTTCTTAATGGGATTGCCTATTAAGTTTTGCTTAACAAATTCGTCGGATAGAGGAAAAAATTTATTTGTTTCTATCTTTGCCCTGCAAGAATTCACGAGTAAGAAAATCAGGCAAAGAGTCAGAAGTACTTTTAATGGCTTCAACTTCAAAATCAAAATAGGATAAAATCGCTTGCCATCGAGCAAAAATTTATTTTGAAACAATATTTTTAACATCCTTTTCTAAAATATTTTTGGCTGCTGAGCAGTCAATTCTTAAAAAAACCTTTTATTAATTAAATCATCTTCAAATTTTGTAATGCACAAAACTATGGAAAGCAATTCCTTTTTAATAGTTGAATAATTTTTTTGTGTATCATTCCATGCTCCAGAATGGTACCTAACTAGAGATTCAAAAGATTGATTTGGTAATTTTTGTTTGAGAATACCTCCAAAGTCTATATCTGACGCATTAGTTTCTACTATAAGAAAGGAATTGGGATTTGGTATAGCAAGACAAGGAAGACTCTTAACTTTAGACTTTATGATTTTAACTATCTGGGTATGTTGTTCAGTCCATGGAGAAGAGTTTTTTCTTAACCTATTGAATAATGGCTGACACAAGATTCGAATATCTTTCATAAAATCAGCAATATAATTTAAACATCCTAAAAATCTTTGTAACTGATTTTTATCAGTAATTTCATTCGAAAATCTTTTAGTAAAATTAATTGATCGATCGATTGGTTCAATAGTACCTTGAAAAATATCATGCCCTAAAAATCTTATCTTAGTTTGAAATAATTTAACTTTTGGAGAAGAAACAACTAAACCATTTTGCTTAATTATGTTATAAAATCTTTTTAAATGAGAAAAATATTGATCAATATCATTCGAATAGATAAGCACATCATCAATGTAAACTATCGAAAATTCATAATAATTATTAAAAATGTCATTCATGATATTTTGAAATTTGAAAGGAGCATTTTTCAAACCAAATGGCATAACATTTCATTCATAATAACCAAAGAGAACATTAAAACCAGTTTTGTATCTATCAGATTCATGTATTTGTATTTGCCAAAATCCTGATTTCATATCAAATTTAGAAAATATATTTGCACTATGTAACCTTTTTAACAATATCTCTTTTGTTTGGCATAGAATACCTAATCCATTACAATACTATATTCAAAGGTTTATAATTTATAACTAACCTAGGTGCTCCTCTTTCTATTTCTGCCGCATTTTGGACATAGAAAGCTGAACAGCTCCAAGGGGACTTGGATTTTCTAATTAATCATTTATCTAATAGATCGTTTATTTCTTTGTAACAATATTCTTATAATTGTTTATTCATTTGTATAGCTCTAGATCTAGTTGGAATATTTTTTCTCACCAAAATCCTTTATATAAGGTAAATGAACTGTATGTTGTTTTCTACACCAAAAGGCATTAGGAATATTTGAACATACTTCTTTATTTAACAGTTCTTCAAAATCTTTAATTTTCTACTGTATGTGAGCTTACTGTAATTGATTTTCAATCCTAATATTGTTAATTTCGTGTTTAAGATAGCTAATATATTTATGTTTTTGTTCAATAAGATTTATTTCTCAATATACAAAAACGTCTTGTATAGTACTTAGATCTTTTTGTTTAATCGGTTGCATAAATTTAAAACATATTTGACTGTTTAAGATACTTGTTTTTAATCCTTCATTATCTACCTTAAAAGGATAAATAGTAGCTAAAAAATGTGTTCCTAGTATGACTCCCATAGTAAGATTCTTAACTAAAATAAAAGGTGTCTTAAAGCAAAAACCGTCACTATAGATTTTCACTTTTGTTAACTTATATTATACTCTTAACTTACTACCATCAATTGTATACAATCTTTCTTTAGTTTTTTCATAATATATTGTTGAAATTAAACCTTCTTGCAAGCAATTTTGATATGTACCAGAATCAACCAATGCAGTCATAGTTAAATGAAAATCATTATTAATTATTATTTTAACTAATAATATTTATTTTTGGAAGCTTACTCTAGTTATTACATTGATAAATTCATTATAGGATAATATTTCAGCTAAATTATTAATCTTTTTAGTTTCTGAGGATTCGGCTTGTACATCTATAATTTTTTTAACTTATAACTGAATAATTTCTTGTTTAATTTTGTTATGTTCTTGTTTTAACTGTTCTATTTCCTTCTTAACTATTCTAATTTCTCCTTGTAGGTCAGCTAAAGAAAGGGAAAGTTTTTCTTTATTACTGTTGAACCTACTAAATATTTCCTTTAATTCATAGGGTTCATATGGTTTTTCGTCTTTATGTAATATTACATCCTTTAATTTTAACAAGTATTGTTTTTTAACTTCGTTATCCTCAATTTTATCTATACAATCTAAAAGAAAATCAGTTTCTTTAGTTATTACGTTTATATTATTTAATTTACAAATACAAGGACCATCGCATTCACAATTAACTATATCACTTCAACTATTTTCTGAATCACTAGATTCTATTTTGTATATATCTTCAAAGTCGTCACTTATCTCTAAATCTGTATCGATATCAGTGAGAAGCAAACTTATCATTTGTTGTTTTAACTTTTCTGATATATCTAAGTTGTTTATCTTTTCTTTCATTTTACACTACGACTTATAATGTCCTACTTTTCCGCACTTGTAACACACTATTTGTCATTTACCTTTTCTTTTAACTTTATTCTTCTTAATGTTTAGAGGGGGTTTGCTTTCTTTAGAGGCTTTATTTTGGAAAGTTCAAGCTTTAAAGGTTTTAGTTTTATAGGGTCTTTCATAAGGGTTTTTCTTATGTTTCTTCTTATTTCTAGCTGAAGGAGGACTTAATCTTTCATATCCATACTGACTACAGAAACTACCTAATTCTTTTCTACTTTGATGGAACTTGCTCTTCATCTTTGCTTTTAATTTAAGATCCATACATAAAGCTAAACCTTCATTATTAACATGATTAATAATTTCTCCATATGTGAGGGTATTATAAGGTATGAATCCACGATAAATTCCTTGTATTCGAGAACGTACCTTTTCAGAAAATAACTTAGGTAATCCGCCAATAAATCTTTCTTTCCAAAAGGCATGACTACAATCTTGCCTGGTAAATACTTTTGTAAGAAACACATCTTTATACCACCTAAAATCTTGTAACTTTGGACAAGTTAAATTGGTTAATAACTCAGACGCTTTAGCTTGATATTCTCCTGGTTCTCCTATAAAGGTTTTAGTAATTGCAAATATCAAAATATTCACTGCATCTTGAACAGTTGTATGTATTTGTTGTTGACCTTCTTGTTTAATTATATTTTTAGTAGCGTTTAATATATTTTGTCTTTCTTCAAATGAAAGATAATTATCCCACCATCCTCTTAATTGACCAGTAAATCCTGATATTAATATATGAGCTACTATTGGGTCAATGTTACCTTTAGATTTATGGGCTGATGAAGCCATAATCATCTCTTGCAGTATATTTATTATTTGGTACTCTAATAATCCATCTATATTCCATTCATTAATTGATTCTCCATCATATCTAGCTTGGGTCATGGCAAATCTATCTTCATATTGTATATCTGGGGGTGTAGGTCTAGGATAAAAATTTCTAGTTTTTGGTAATGGTGCTTTATGAATCTTTTAGATAATAAAGTTTTCACTAAACTATTCTTTTAACTGACTAATATCTATATCTGATTCTTCTTCTTCTTCAAACTATTTTTCTTTACTCAATACCTTAATACTAGAAGAAGAGGAAATATTTAAATTATTTAACCTATTCTGTATTTCTTCTAACATGTCTTCTGTTTCATCTAACTTAACTACTTGTTCTACAGGTATCTCATGGGGTTTGAATATTGGTATTTCTGGTTTAGTAATCAGTAAAGGTCTTTGTATAGGAGAAGTATAAGATACTAGAGTTTGAGTTTCTAATCTATCTAATTGTGACGCGATCGTACTAAGTATCTGGTTCGTGTAGCTGTTTTGAAATTGAACATTTTTAATGTCTTTTAATGTAGGATTTTTCTTATCATCGTCTACTGTATTTATCATCTTAAAAGGAGAACCTATAACTATTTGATGTTGATGACCAAATTTAATTTCTTCTAGAGGAGGATGAACGGATGTAACAACATCATTAGATGTAGTTATCCATTATTTAGTTACCTTTTGATTAACTAGCACTTCTTGAAAAGGATATTCTATATTATTCTCAATAGAATAAATAGAAAATCATTGGAAGAAAGGAATATTAATTTTGTACTGATTCATGTAACCATAATATATCTCTCTAATCTGATCTCGCTTTTCTTTCGAATAATTTTCAAAGAACCAACGACACTTATCTAAATTATAATCACTAGTCATTTCTTTCCTAAGAAATTCTTTATTAATTGAAAATTCACTTTCATTAATAACATTTAATTGAGATGTATGTTCCGTTGCAGATCTTGTAGGAGATAAAGATCTGACAGGAGAAGAGGGTAAAGAGTTAATTATTTGTTCTACTTCTTGATATATAGGTCTAGGTATAAACCTATTAAAATCTACACTTTGTAATTGAATATTTGGTGTTCGGTTGGATGTAGATAACCTAGTGTTATCATAATCAAATAATTGTCTAATGGGATTTCCTAAAGAAAGGAATTGAATATGAATACTTCCATCGGTATCTTCTGTAATACTAGAAGAAGTAGACACATTCTCAACAGATACTGGGTGATTAATTTCTTAAAGGTTCCACAAATTTTCTTGAGTCAATTCGTGCTACTTTAATCTTTTAGGGGTATGTACTTTTGTGTGTTGGGTGTTAGCTTCAAAAATAATTGTTTCATTCCTAGTCAAAATGTGTCTAGATCTAGGATCTAAAGTAGTTGTTATAACTTTGTAGTAGATTCTATATATAACTACTATAGATCTAGTATTATCTGAGATATTAATATTTTTTTATTTAATTGTTAAGGTTAAAGCATCTAGAATATTTGGATCATAAAGAGACAAACAGAAATTTGGATAACAATTAAAATAGATAGGACCATTAGCTAAATTAGATTCGATCATAGATATAAGAGAGTTAGAAAAATTTAAATGTCTTGCATCTCGTAAACACACAAAAACAGGAATATCTAAATCGACTCGAAATAAAGGTTTAATTCCAACTTGAACCATGCCTATATGTAAGAATTTATATTTTTCTTTATGCTTTAAAATAGCTTGTGGAGAAAATAATTGAATTTTTTCATGTATATGACTTAATGGAATAGATTGTTCGGTTTCTTTAATTGAATAGTCAGAAAGAAAATCAAAAGAACCAATTTTGTAAATATTATTTATATCATGCTTTGGGATATACCAATTATGTAGCTGATTCTCTACATGAGCGATATTCATTTCTTAGGTATTCAAATCACTAAGGCTAGAGGTAAGGTCATTAATACTCAAAGATTTATTATTAGAAAGAAGATTTAGTAATCTACCCATTCTGCTAATTAATAATTATAATTAGAGACTATTGATTACTAGGATCACCTTTGCAGGACCACCAAACACACGACTGACCAACTCTTATACTAGTTGGCCAACAATAATCTAATAGTTTCGTAATTATGACTACTAATAGCTACACTTGTAGATTTTTATATCTTATTCTCAATAATTATTCTTTAAATTTTAATAACCTTACCTCTACCACCTATAGAAATTGGGCTCTGATACTAGAAGGGAGCTGATTTAAATTTATACAAAAGCAAGCAAAATAATAAATTTTAGTTAGTTATAGGTATAAAATATAAGTTTAATTTTTTTTGTCATCTTTTAAGTATAAAATTTTATTTATACTCAGGTTAAACCTATTATAAAAATATAAAATTTTATTTATACTCAAATTAAATCTCTAATAAAAATATATTTTATTTATTTTTAGAGAATCATTACTTGTTTTTAGTATTATATAAATGAATAAAAGTATTTTATTTTTAAGATGAATATATATTACTTTTTATTTTAATATTTATACGAATAAATATAAATATTTATGTATTAGTCTAATTTGGGAAAAAAGTTAAATAGGTTCCACAAAGACAATATTTTATTCATTAAATTGGACACAATTTGAAATAAGGTGCTATTGTAACTAAAATGAAAATTCATGATATTAGGAGAAGAAAGTTGAATTTAGGGTACACTAGACTTCTTAATCTATTTAGTAGGTTATAATTAATTATGGTTATTGTAATTCTTAATATCCTTAACTTGTTAGTTCCTGTTATTTTATTTTTTTCCATAAATTCGATTATCCGAATCAAAGAAAAATCTATAATAATGAGAAATACTATATATCAAGGATGTTAATATTTATTAAATTGTAATTATAGTGATTATTAATCAATTTGAAAGGTTAAAGGAATTAAGCAATTTTTTTTTATTATTATTGGATGCTAAGGTTTATTACCAATAATTAATAATTATTTGTATAATGAATATTGACATGTGCTTACATTTAAAAGATAAATATTTGATTATGAAGGAAATTATATTGAAAGAGAAATATTTTATTATTATCAAACCAGTTGAAAAATCTATAAATCACTGAAAAAGCTAAGCAAATCACTGAGTTGGACCGAACTGGTTTGAATCAAATCAAACCATCTAGAAAGTAGATATTTTCTTTATTTCTTTACTCTTTAATTATCAACGCAACCACTTAATCACTCCATCTTCTTCTATTGTTGACCTAGCAAAAGAAGTGAAAATTCAAAGAATTTTCAAGTGGTTCTTAAGGAAATATTAGCTATCTTCACCTTCTCTTTCTTTTCCATGGTTTTATTTTTGATTTCCATGAATTATCCTATGAGATGATTACCTATTATTGCTGACTTAGTGGAGATAATGAAATTATAAGTGTTTTAAGGTGATTAAAGGTAGTTAAACATGAATTTGAGGTCAAGTTTGCATAATCAACTACCTTGAATGATTTTAGCCATTGATTGATAAACTATGGATTAATTATTATGATATATGTAAAATACTTATGTTATTTAAGTTTTAAAAGAGTTGTTATTTATGAATTAGTGTTAAAATTAACTTAAGAATGCTTAAGAAGGTAAAGAGTTGGTTGAGTTTATCAAGTTGAGCTGCCTAGAAATTCAGTCACAAAGATTAAACAATTTAAATTAGAAAATGAACTCCAAAAAATATGAAACCTTTCAAAAAACTATATTAGAATGTTGGAAAGGTTGTGATAAAAAGGGTTAGCGCAATGGATGAAGGGAAATGAGATTGTAATTAAGTGAATACAAACTACTTTGAGAGTTTGCTTGAAGTTTAGCCTCTATAATTGACCTATTTGACTAGAAAAATAGACTCCATAATTCAAAAAATTTTATCTAGAAATAATTTGACATGTGAGGAAGTTTCTGTAAATTTCAAAATAAATGGATAAAAGAAACTACAGATATTAATAAAGAAATACAAACTACTGAGAATTAGAAAAATTAGAATTCGGTTTCTGTAATTAAGCCATTTGACCATACAAATGAGCTTAAAAAATTATGAAATTTTACAGGGCAGTATCTTAAGATGTTGAAAATATGTTGTAAAAATTTCAGGGAAATAGTCAATGGAATGAAAGTTACTCAAATGCTGAAATTCAACATTACATGAACATTTAATGAATTAAACATGCCAATGACTTCTATAATTTAAGTTATTATTTTTATGTATATAAGATGAGGTTAAGTGTTGAATATAAAAGTGTTTTATACTTAAACGAAAGTCATATAACACCTGGACAAGCATGGTAAAAATAAAAGAAAAGCATGAATACTACATTTCAATACTTAATTTGTATTTCTATGTTAGTATGTGTAGTCCAAGGTGTAGTAAATTAATGTTAGTGTTAATTTCATGTTATAGTTGTTGAGAGGAGAGGATTGGAAGATAAATCAGCATTTAGAGGAGAGAGAATAGGAAAACTTCCAGGTTAGTGCAATATTATTATTTTTATCACGTTAAAATCAAAATATATTTGATTTCATAAAATTATTTATGAATAAAAATGGAAATATTAGAATGAAAGTATCATGGATTTTGAAAAGAAAGAATTATATGTTGATACCTTATGATTTTAATAATTTTAAAGTTATATTGAAAGTTGTTTATATGAAGAAGAAATGTGTTGGCCAATTATTATTTGTAGTATGAAAGGTGGCCGTGATTGAATATTTTTTTTGAAATGTTGTGAAATGAAATGTTCCCCAATGTGATTTTAGTATTTTTATATAAATGAAATAATTTATAGTCTCACAGCAGCTGATAGGCATGGTTACTGCACTGTTAGTATTACTTCATTTGTTGAAACTGATACTATGATTGATATTTTTCTCTTTTAAGTGAGGTTGAGATTGTTCCCTCTTCATTGAGTTTGAGATTGTTCCCTCTTCATGAGGTTAAGATTATTTCCTCTTCATTGAGGTTGAGATTATTCCCTCTTCTGTTGGTATTCATATCACAGATTGAGATTGAGATAGCTTTGTCTAGATGTGCACATTTATTTGTTATTACAAGTTACAAATGAGAAAATAAAAAATTTTTAAGTCCCTTATGATATACTTGGTAAGTATTTTTAGTCTAATAAGTACTTATTATGTATATTACGGGCGACATATCATGTTTTACAGTGGGGTAGGGTGTAACAATACTAATATATATTATGATACTAATAAAATATAAGATATTAATATATATATGATGGTTCTAAGTATAAGTATACTAAGATCTAATTGTAATTATATTTATAAGTTCATTAGTGATATTTTATATGAGTTATATTCTAATTTATTAAATGTCTGTATAGATTTTATATTCCACAAGAGTCATATTTTAAAATAAGATCTATTATCATTAAAAGTTTAATAGTGATATTGATAAGTGACTTTAAAAAACTTTAGTTATAACATTATTAGCATTTTATTCAATTAATAAATTTTTATTTTTAATAAAATTCATAATTACTAAACTATAAAATATCCAATTAAATTATTAAGACATGACATGAATATTACATATATATATATATATATATATATGATTTGTTTGATATATATACTATGAAAAAAAAAACTAAATTCAATTATTAAGATAGTTAGACACGTTTGATAAGTTGCGTGGACGACTTTTTATGTTGGAATCTAAATAAAACTTTTCAGGTCAACTTTTCCATCCATTCTCTAATGGAGAATTTAACAGATTCACTTTAGTATAACACAAATTAAAGATTTGGTACTTTACTGTAACAAATTGAAATTTGGGCACGTTAATGTGATACAGGGTATAGTTGAGGGATCAGAGGTGAAATTAAATTTGTGATGTAACAAAAAAAAAATGATTACACAAAAAGTTATAACAAAAGAATCAATAGATTACGATACAATATCAATTGTCAAATTTACCTATAAACGAATATCTAAAAAAAAGAAAACCAATCACATCCAATAAAAAATATTTCAACAATTTATGAAGCTAATTTTTTCTTTTCAGAAATAATAATAAACATATAGTACTTATTATACTGTTAAAAATCAAATAGACTTGTACCTAAATGCACTTGCTTTCCACTGTTCCTACATCAAAACAAAAGTATAAAAAATTCTTTCAATTGACCAACAAAATTTTAAGAATAAAATCAATATAAATATGAAATAATGAAAAACATCAATGATATAAGACTCTCAACTATCAGTACAAAATAGAAAAACAAAATAGAGAAGTTTTTTCTATGGAATTTATATAAATAAATATAGCTACTATATAGATAAGAAAATGTTTTAAAAATTCAAAAATTTGAACATGGTATAAATCTATTTGGAGAGAAAAGAATTTTAAAATATATATACCCTATCAAAACATAAAAGAAAAAGTCCAAAATTTTCTAAAATAAGGAAAAATAGAATGTTGAAAAGGGAAAGCGCATGTTAGCATTTTAAAAATAGTTTTTGCTTCAAGATATTATATATATACTGGGTGAAGCACCACGTTTTGTGCAGATTTTTATTTTATTTTAAAAAACTTTAATTCAATGAAAAATATAAATAAAATAAGTGAATAATTCAAAAATTAAGAATTTAAAAATTAAGATTAAATCACATTATAAAAATAATAGTTATCATTAATAAATATAAATTTTTAAAAGCAAGTTTAGTGTATTAATACAGATGGAAATCTATAAATCCATAAATATATATATATATTTAATTTGTTAGAAAAGCAAGATTATAACTTAAAAATTTTAGATATAAATAAATAAACATAACATTAAATAGATTAGATTAAATTAGATAAGTTGGAACACAAAGCACATTGGGTAACATAGTTTCTTAATTTTAATGTCAAGGAGGCGGGAGAAAGGAGACTGCTTCAATTGAATATGATGGATAAAATGAGGTTGAATGCTTATGAAAATGCTAAGATTTATAAGGATTGCAGTAAAGAGTGGCATGATAAGCATATTATTTTGCGAAATTTGAGAGTTGGACAACAGGTATTGCTAAATAACTCTAGACTTTGTCTCTTTCTAGGTAAATTGCATTCTCAATGGTTCGGACCGTTCACCATCAAAGAAATTTTTTCACATGGAGCAGTTAAAATTATTGATGGAAATTGAAGCTTCAAAGTTAAAGCTCAAAGAGTGAAAGTTTATCAAAATGAGGTTTTTGACCAAGTAAAAACAACAATGAGTCTCACCTGAAAGAAAGGGACCAGTGAGTCGAGCTTAATGACATTAAACAAAAGAGCTTGCAGGAGACAACCCATATTTTATTTCAGCTTTAATTTAGTTTTTCTTTTTAGTATGTTTGATTTTGTCTAAGTCTTATTGTTAACATGGTCTATTATATTCACCAAGCCTAAAGTGTTATTTTCTACACTTTGCAGGAACTCAAATTCTAAGATATAGAGAAGTCCACAACCTTACCAAAGCATATGAGCACTGCAAGAAGAAAGTCTCGCAAGTGCCATTCCCAGACCGTGGAAACTGCCATGCCTGTGGCATAATCAGTATAAAAGGCACAACACTCAGAGCACTCCACGCCCAGGTTGTGGCACAGGCCATGCTCGTGGCATAGGAGTGACACAGCAGGCTCGTTCAAATGAGCCACCGTCATGGCACGCCCAGCAGTAGCACACTGAGAGACAGCCATGGGCAGGCTGTGTCTAACGCCACACCTGTGGCACCCTATGGAAACTGGTTTTAAAGGTACATTTTCTCTCTCAAACCCTAACTCCTCTTTTCTATTTTCTCTCAAAATGTCTCTCTCTTTAAAAAAAAACACCATAGCCACATATTTCTCTCTCTCTCTCTCTCTAAAAAATCCATAACCACCCATCTTCTTCTTCTTACTTTTTTCTCTCTCTACAATCGACCTCTCTCTTACCCATGGCACCAAAGAGACAAAGAATCTCCTCCTCATCTGGAGCACATTTAGACGCTCCAATTCCCATGCAAAATCCACAACGAGGAAGCAGGGCAACTGCCATACCTTCACTAGAAATTCCACCACCACCATTCACACTCTCTACGCCGGAGCAACTAGAAAGGTACAATACCTTAGGGTGTTCAACCTGGATAGATCTTCGTATACAGTGTTTGATAACGGTAAAAACACTCATTTGGATGTTAAAGTAATGTTAAGGATGAGAATGGTGGTAAAACATGGAGATATATTTCGGTTGGCTGGGGATGATGAACAACTAGAAGTTGGTGATGATTTGATTGAGGAGGCTGATACTTGAGCTGAAGAAGAGGGTGAGGAAGCTAACATAGGAGGTTTACCTCCTACTTTTTCTACTTTTTCTGGTACAGGTCCTTCACACTCAACGGCACAAGCCGAGGCCGACGAGGTGTTAGCTCGCATCCTCTCAAGGATGGACATGTTTGACAGCCGAATGTAGAGGATGGAATGATGATGTCTGATTGGTTCACTAGCTTAGATATATCTTATGGTAACATTGATTCCCGAATTGAAATAATGCAAAATTAGTATACAGGATTAAATGCTCAGCTCTAGATGATTATTCACATGTTGCAACGTCCTCCTCCACCACCTCCTGCAGATTGAATTTTTGTTTTTGTACTGTTATTTTATTCTTTTTCTAATTTTTAGTATAGTTTTTTGTTTTTAATTTTGGATTTTGTTTTTAGTTTGGTCCTTATTTTTATTTTGAATCGTTTATTTATGTTAAATGTTTGTTTTAACTTCATTATTTAGTTTTTCCTCTCTTTTTCAATTTTGAGCCATTGGATTCTAATTCATCATATTTCTTAAAATTTCCATTGTATTCCTCAAGACAATGGTGGTAAGAGGTTTTTAGTTCATCTTTATCTAATAATTCTTACACTTTGTGTTGAGGCATGAAAATAAGTTTGGAAAATTATTTGATTTCACATATTGAGGACAAAGTGCTAGATTAAGTTGTGAAAGAGAAATTTTAGTTAAAATTTTTTGTTATTCTTTTTGCGTTGTTAGCTTAATGTGAATGGAATAATTATGAGCAAGATTAAAAAATTATCATAATCTAGTAACTTGTTATAAATTTTAGTTATTTTTCTATTGTAGTATTTTTTTAGTTTAAATTTGAACTTTTTAACTTAATAATATTCCTCGATGCGAACATTTATTTTTAAAATCATAAACATCTATTTTTATAATTATTATGATAGATATGTATGCTTTGATCTAAATTAATTTAACCTTGGTATTCCTAGAACAAAATTAGAAATTTCTTTGAGGCAAATTTTTTAATGCTCACATTAGAAAGAGATGATTTAGGCATTCTTTGTTGAACTTCATATTTTAGGATAAACCACCCTCAGTTAATTATGCCCTTGCAATCAAATTGAAGTCTATAACCAATATTTTTCTTATTTTACCCCTATTAAAACCTAGCCGTTAAACCAATTTTAAATCTTCACCCGCAGTGCAATCATGTATAATTGAAGGATTTGATTTTATTAAAACATAGCAAGAAAATAAAAGGGAGAAATTTTTCATTTAAATACTAGCAAGTGGAGAAATTAGAAAAAATCAAAGAGAAGCACCCCAAAAAGCAATCAATAAAAAAAAATTTATGTTTGGAGAATTTATTCTTAGCAAGGAAGAAATTATTTAAGAATTATGAAGAGACATTGCCAAAGCATCTCTAGTATTAAGCTAGTGAAAAATTTCAAGATAATCTCCCTTACAAATAAAAAGTACATGTTTTAATATAATTAAAATCTTGATATTATATACTTTTTGCACTCTTTGTTATCTTATATCCATATTCTTTGTTTTAACTAAATCAATCCTATTGATCTCATTATAACCTTAATAAAAGACCTTTTGATCTTGATAATGGTGCAGCATTTAAAATTATGAAGAATGAATAACTAATTTTGCCTATGAGAATGTTGAAATTAAAATTCTCATCTTTTATTTAAAAGTTAATAATTTTTTTGAAAATTCATATTTTATCTATCATAGTTTAATCAATTATTGGTATTGAAATGTTATTCATTTATATTCATACTAAGGAATATGTTTTGTTAAAATTTTGAATTTTTGCAAAAATATGGCTAGCATAGGAAACACTTGATTTATTTTCATGTTAATAGATTTTTGATATTTTTAAGATTGTGATTAATTTCTCAAACTATATTAAGCTAGTTTGTTTGTTTTTAGTCTTATTGCTTGAGGACAAGCAATAGTTTAAGGTCGGAGAATTTTAATAGGTCGTATTTTTATATTATTTTTAGTTTAATTTTATTCAAAATTTTAGTATTTTTAATTATTTTATTTAGTTTTTATTTAGATTTTTTTATATTTTTAATTAAGTTTCTTTGATTTTTGATGCGCTTAATTTGAAAAGTTTTTAGCAGAAAAATAGCCAAAATTTACATCAAAGAAGGTTGGAGCTAAAATTTGGACTCAAAAGTTCAATATGGCCAAGTCAATAAAGTACACGGTCTGTCCGTGTTAAACGCCACGGTCATGTTATCAAGAAAATTGAAAATTCAATTGGGTCAAATTCAACTATTTGGCCCGTGTAGATGTGAAACCTGGGCATGGCCTGTGCATGGGACTGCATGAGAATAATAAAGGGTCCACCTTAGCATTACTCAAGCCTAATTTGGTGAAAGAAGACTCCTAATTAGGAAGAAATACAACACAAAATCAGTTTCCTACTTAGATAATATTTCCTCCTAATTAGGGCATCTAGTTTCCTACTCGGATTTGAATACACCATACAAAGTCTATATAAAGAGAGACCACCATGACGATTAATAGTAATCGAATCTTAGATCTTGGATCTTTATTCTACTCTTTCTTAGTTTTTCTTTCTTTTAAGTCTTCAAGCAGTCAAGTTGTGTAAAGAATTAAGGGAGTTGTCCATGCTATTCGTTGACTAGTTTTTATCTCTAAACTCTTTATCTTGTTTTTATTATTCATATTGATTATGGAATTATTTTTAAGTTTAATTGAGGTTTATTTAATTACTATATTGAACTAAATTCTCATACTAGGGATTTTATGTAACTTAATTTCTATTCCAATTTATAATATTAAATTTATTTTTCCTTGTTCAAGAAATAATTTATTATTGAACTTAATTCTTCCAAGCGGAATTTTTCCCTTGAATTGATTTATTTTATTAATTACTACTGAAAGAAGGATTTTTGATAAGAAAAAGATAATAAATTACATGGGAATAATAATTTGATGCTGAAACTATATGGTTTGACTCATTGGCAGTTTTCATAAGCTAACGACCTTAGGTTATAAATTCTTAAACAAATCATTAAACTTAATAATTTAATTCATGTTTGATTGCACTATTGGGAGATAAGTAATTAGACAATTTTAAAATAGCTAATAATACATCAGGAGAACTTGTTAGTGAATTTAGGGTTATTTTTCCTACTTGAACAATTAAAATTGATTAACAAACTAATAATAAATTGGATAGAATTAAATCAAGTCAAAATTCCTAGTAGCTTTTAAACCTTGATTTCTTTTAATCAAAATATTCTTGCTTGAATTCTTTTCCATTATTTTATTCTATTTTTATTTTCTTTTTTTAATTATTCTTCTTATTATCATTTAACTAATAGTAGGTTAATAGAATTTTGATACTTAGTATACAATTCTCCTGGAAATGATACTCTACTCACTTTTTATTACTTATTGCAATTTCATACACCTGCGAAAAAGTATTGTCAGCAATTAAGATAATTTTATAGTAAGGATATTATGACATGACCTATGAGGGAATTGATGAATGAGGTTTAAAGAAATGATTAATACGGTTTTGGGATCTTTGTCGAGTAGAAGTTATGATTTTTATGAAGTACTCAAAATACAGAGGGATCAGCATTAGAATATGGTTCGAGGCTAAAAGAAATACTGTAATTTAAGAATATGTAGGGGTTTTGGAGTTAAGAATTTTATTATGTATTATATGAAAATAATTTAAAGTCAAATGATTAAAAAAGAGTACACAAGTGACCATTGTTATGGTAAAGGAGTCAGCTCTGATAATCAATAGAAGATTCATAGATATTTTGTATAAAGAATTTAAGAAGATATTGTGAGATTAAATTGGTGCAATTATATGATGGAATTATGATATAAATTTTGGGATTTGAAGTTATTAGATATTGATTAGTTGAATTTGATTTTTACAAGTGACATATGTGGAAAATTATATAGTGAATATAAGAATATTGAGTAATTTGTTAAGTAAAAAGAAATCGAAACAAAAAAAATAATTGTGAAGTGTTAAAAATTTGAACAATTGATTTAAGTGAATTTTGAGGATGAAATTATTTTAAGTGGGGTAGAATTGTAATACTCGAATTTTTCAAAACTAAAATATTTCATTGAATAATTTTAATTGGATCATTTCCTATTTGTTGTGATTTCCATTTTAAAAGTTTACTAAATAATTAATTCTTTGATTTTTGAATTATTAATAATTATCTGTGCTTATTAAATTTCTAGCACTTAATTATTAAAATCTTAATAAGTGATATTGTTAGTAAGTATTTGACAAAATGAAAGACGTTAACAAATATTTTGATATTTATTATGTAACACACTAGATGCAAAGAAAGTCTTGCACTTCAAATATTGCATAAATTAAACAAATAAGTAATAAATGAATATTTCATAAAATAAGTGAAACATTACAGAAATGCAAGGAAGTAAAATTTGTAAGGTATTAAAGTAAAGAATATGAAAAAGTCTAAATCAGTTAAGGTATAATAAAATAAATGTATAAAAATATATACATATATCTTAATCTAATAAAATAAAAAATTTAAGAATTAAATTAGTAAAACTCTAAATCAAATGAACTTAAGTAATAAAAATATGAAATGACCTAAAATGACATCTAGACTACTACTTAACCAAAGTAACTAAAGGAGATAAAGAAAAATTTTATTATTACAAGTGACAGCCTAATGTTTTGCATAGCACAATAAATGATTCATCCTTTTAAATTAAGGAAAGGAAGACATGTGTACTGAAGAAGAGATCATATTTTCACCTGTTCACATCTCATTTTCAACCATAGTTTTTTCCATTTCATTTTCTTCTTTCTATTATTCTAACATTTGCTAAAAGATACCAAGTGATTCATTCTCTAATTTAAGCAACGGGAGACAGGTGTGTTAGAAAAGAGATCATATTTTTAATGATTCACACCTTCGTTTTCAAAGTTGGTTTCTCCTTTTCACATTTTTCATTCAATCATTCTAGTAATTGTTAGAAATCATTCACCATAAAATACTAAGTGGCTCATCCTCTAAATTAAGAAAAGAGATACAAGTATATTAGAGAAAATACCATATTTTCTTTTGTTAACACCTCCATTTTCAACCTTAGCTTTCCCATTTCATTTATTTCTCTATAAATACCCTATTTGTATAAAGTTTGTTTACAACAAAATATTAGAATATACAAGTGTTCCAAGGAGGGATTAAACCAATAAGTGATAAGAAGGAAGAGAACAACATAAAAAAGCAAAGAAATGTCTGGAATTCAAAAATTCTATCCTAGATTTTAAATTATATTTTCCTAAGTGTTAATCTTTATTTTGATGAATCAAAGCTTAAAATTTATCTTTACAATATGTTAATTAATCATTCAAGCTGTAGAAATTAGTTTGGATAGAAAGTAATTGAGCATGCAAAAGGTAGAAAATTTTACTTTTCAAAAACTATCTGAAAGAAACTGCTTAAATTTAGTCATTGTGTTTTGTGCAATTAAATAAGTAAACAAGTTTTAAAATCAATGAAATTTGACAAAAATCTAAGATAGGATGTTGGCTAGGTTGTGTTAAAAGGAGAAGTCCATAAGATTAAAAGAAAAAAATTTATGACTAAGTGAATACAGGTTGCTCAGTTTAATACTCTTAACAGATTTTACCATAATGTTTAGATTGTTTTACCATGTAAATGAATTTCAAAAAATTACAAAATTTTACAGAAATGTAGCCTAAAATGTTGGAAAGGTTGTGTTAAAAGAAAAAATCAAAATGATGAGGGAAATTGAAAATATTAATAAAATAAAGAATACTACTCAGTATAAAAAAGCTAAAAATTTAAGTTCTGTAATAAATTGATTTGAATAAGTTAATGAAATCCAAAATTCATGAAATTTAATATGCAAGTGTCTTAAGATATTAAGAACCACCTAAAAAAATTTCAAAGTAAATGGATGTGATAAGTCTCAATTAAATAAACACAAATTGCTCATGTACAGAAAATTTTATGTTTCACTAAACTTATACTAAATTGAGCATATTAAAACATAAGCGAATTAACTATAAACATGAGTACACAGTGAATGAACATAAAATTTAATAAGTATAATTTCTGTTCCTAATAGTTTAGATTTTAAATTTGACGAATAAAAATATTAAAGAACCTTGAATGTCAATAAAAAGCTAGAAAACAAACTAAAAGTACAATATGTTTTTAAAGATGAATATGGGTCAAGGATAATTATAAATAATTTCAGAATTATAAGTGACTGAAATGAGTCAGATATTCGAAATCAAGGTGAGTTATGGTATTTAACCCCTTCTTATGTGTGTTTAAATTTTTTTTATTCAATTCATATTTATTAGAATGTTTGGAAGAATATATTTAGTCACTTACTTACTATCACTTATCTTGGAATTATTGAAATTGTGAATCTTTAAATCTTATTGATTATTGTGTTTAATTCTGATTGTACTATGCTATTGTTTGGGCTAATGACATAACCTAACCCTGATAGGGGTTATACCATTAGGCTATGTGCACATAATTGAAAGTGAACACAATTAAAGGAAGAAATTACTGTCTGAAAATTGTGAAGTGTTAGACAGTGCTAAAATGTATATAGCAGTATGTTTTCTTTAGTAATGTCTAAGTGAAAATAGTGATTTTGTGAAAAATTATGATTTTGTGAAATGTTGTCATTAGCCGAATTATTTGAGATATTTATATGAGAAGAGAAAGTATTGATGTAACACCCACCACGCAATCCCGAAGGATCGAACAACGAATGCCACATTCGGTGCTGGAGCACCGTCTCATCTTACTAAATAATTACATATCATGTATTAGAAGTGGCTAAGTTTTCATAAGGAGGCAAGTAATTTAAAATTTAAAAATAATATTTAAGGAAAATTTTCCACGATCAATTCGTAAGAGTTTCCTCTAAAAATTTACTTACCACACAAAGAAAACATAAACACTTCCAACATTAATTTCTCCAAACTCCAAAACTCCAATTCAATACCACAAATCACACAACACTTCTAAATACTCCCATCAATCAACTTAGGTTCCATCATATTATATTATCATTCATTCAAAGAATTAACTATAAATAATTGCACATCATAAATTCACAATAAGATATAACTTCTTAATTAATCATAAATCTCATTAATTTACAAACTCAGTATATATAATTCATTCTCTTATAATATTTTTATACATGCCATAATATACTCTCTACATGTTCTACCCAAGATAAATTTTCCTTCTCTTATGCTAAGCCTCCAGTACTCGAGTAGCACCCATTGTCCCTAACCTGCGCGGGATAGAAATCGACGCACTGAGCATATTATTCAGTGGTGCTAAATAACTTAGTAGTACAATAAATAAGGGTGTCTAAGCAATAAACTTAATATATAATTTCAAATACCGAAATCAAATACAAAAATATCAAAAGTATACAGATTAAATTAAGATATTTCAAAAATCATAAATAAGTTCATTTTTAAAAAATAAATTCATAATCTGATAAGAGTAAGAAAAATTTCATAAATACAAATATATCTCCAATTCCTTTTTAACAGAATAAGATTGCGTTCTTAGTTAAAAAATTCATAAATACAAATATATCTTCGCTTTCTTATAGCAGAATAAAATTCCATTCTTAATTAAAAGCTCGTACATATATAGAAAAGAAATATAACAAGATATATTTAATTGTGGCCCCTGAAACCGCCACCACATATCACATAACCGTGGCCTGTGCAAGTACTACCACATATCACATATCCGTAGCATGTGCAAGCACTACCACATATCATAACCGTGGCCTGTGCAAGCACTACCACAAATAATAAGCATATCCGCCTATTTATAAGGGTTGATAACCCTAGCATATAATCATAGCTTTCATATAACAGAATGGGCTGATAACTCGAGCATTCTCATATATCAATATCAATCTCGTTTTACTATAGTTCAATCATGTATAATAGAACCCAAAAACCAATCTTTCTTTCACAAATGATCATGTTTAATGACTCACAATTCTTTACTTAAAACACTTTATCACTTAAATATTCATTATTTCAAAATCACTTAACTTACAACTTACTAAAATTATCACATTCTCCTTTTTATTCATAATTAATACATTCAATTAGACATATTGAGGTCTTATTGAGGTCTTCAGAATGCTCAGAAAGAGCTTTAGTAGATGAATTAGATTCACTCTTTACTATCTCCTTTTCTTTATTCTTCTTTCTTCCCATTGTTCTGTAAGAACTCTCTGGTTAGAAAATCTGGAATATTATTAAAATCACCTTTTATGAATTCTATATCAAAATAAAATATACTCAAAATCGATTGCCATCTAGCAAAAATTTGTTTAGAGGCAAGGTTTTTAACGTCTTTCTGTAATATGTCTTTAGCAGACTTGCAATCAATTCTTAATAAAAATTTTTGATTTAATAAATCAGATTGAAATTTATTTATACAAATAACAATACTTAAGATTTCCTTTTTAATTGTTGAGTAATTTAATTGTGCTGGGTTCCAATGACCT
>CANUEP010225273.1:0-19938 GCA_947857235.1 Jatropha podagrica
TTATTTGCCTAATGATGACATGTAATGCATTTATGCAGTTGTAGAATTATTAGGAGTAAAAGAGAAGCATGCATGAAGTGCTAAAATTAAATAGGCGGATTTTTGATTTACATACCTGATTTAATCGACGACCGCTTCTTAACTCCAGATTAAGCTCCTCGTTAAGGGAACATTAATTAGCTCGATTTATGTGACCAATTAACAAACAAGGAAGCAATAAAGCTAAAATTAAAAAAAATGCAGAAAAGCAGTAAAGAATCGCAAGGAGCGTAAGGGAGAAGGGATGTCAGTCAACACAGACTGAGCGCCTAAAAACGGAGGCCCGAGGGCCAAATTTATAGGAAACGGAGACCCGAGGGCTGTCTTGCCCGCCCCGGAAGGCAGGCGTGCCCACCTGGGCTGGGCGGGTATGCCCGCCTATCTGGACGGGCGTGCCCGCCTGGCCTGTCCAGGCGGGCGGGCCTGCCTGTCCGGGCAGGCGTGCCCCACTCTCTTTTTTTCACTCTGGAGGCTTTTTCGGGAGTTCCGGACCTCCAAAAAATATTCCGGGACTAGTTCCGCGATCCTCATAATTTTTTGGACATTTCAAGTATCATATTGGCATGCTTTCGGTGAATTTCCAAAATGGCCTTTGGTCCTGCCGGGCTGTTTGCAGTCCGAAAAAATAGGCTTTTTGAGCCTAAAAAATTGAGTGTTCACATTTGGTGGCTCCGAGATGTACATTATTGCTCGCATAATGGGCCTCCCTCATTATTTGCTCCCTCAAATCTCTTACAGCTGGTACATAAAGTCGGTTGCCATATTTCAACACTCCCTCCTCATTCACAAATTCATGGGTTTTGCCTAGGGAAATTTCTTCTTTTAGTTTGACCAATTGTGGATCCTCATCCTAAAGGGTCTTGATTTGATCAATCAATAATGGTTTCACAACAAACTGGGCTAACAATACTCCAATATCTGATAAATCTAATCCCCAAGTTGTACAAACTATGAATCTCCTGTATTAATGGATTTCTATATACTTGTATGTGTGCTAGGCTTCCTAAAGATTTTCTACTTAGTGCATCTGCTACTACATTGGCTTTGCCTAGATGATAGAAATTCTCACAATCATAATCCTTAAGTAACTCCATCCACTTACATTGTCTAAGATTTAAAACTCTTTGCTGGAAGATATACTTAAGGCTCTTATGGACTGTAAAGATTTCACATTTCTCCCCATAAAGATAGTGTCTCCATATTTTCAAAGCAAATACTACTGCTATCATCTCTAAATCATGAGTAGGATAATTTACCTCATGTTTCCTCAATTATCTAAAAGCATAGGCAATCACCTTATCATCTTGCATTAAAACACAGCCTAATCCTATTCTAGATGCATCACAATACATTGCAAATTTGCCTCCTTCCCTAGGTAATGCTAGAATAGGTGCAGATGTCAAACATTCCTTTAACTTATAAAAACTCTCTTCACATTTATCATTCCATTCAAATTTTACTCCTTTATTGAGTAATTTAGTAATGGGTGCAATTATCTTAGAAAAATCTTTTACAAATCTCCGATAATAACCAGCTAATCCTGAAAAACTCCTCACTTCTGTTACATTTGTCAGTTGAGGTCAGTCAACAATTGCCTCAATTTTCTTAGGATCTACTTGTAAGCCTTCATAGTTAATCACATGTCCTAAAAATGATACTTTTTCTTGCCAAAATTCACATTTAGACAATTTAGCATATAATTGATTCTCTTTCAAAGTTTGCAATGCTATTCGTAAATGTTCTTCATGCTCTTTTTGACTCTTGGAATATATAAATATAACATCTATAAAAACAACTACAAACTTATCTAGATATGGTTTGAAAACCCAATTCATTAGATCCATGAATGCTGCAGGAACATTAGTCAACCCAAAAGGTAATACCAAAAATTCATAGTGACCATATCTTATACGAAAGGCAATTTTGGGTACATCTTCCTTTTTCATCCTCAATTGATGGTATCCAGAGCGAAGATCTATCTTAGAAAAATATATTGTCCCCTGCAACTGGTCAAACAGATCATCGATTGTAGGCAATGGATACCTATTCTTCACAGTCACCCTATTCAACTATCTATAATAGATATACATCCGAAATGAACAATCCTTTTTCTTAACAAAGAGAACTAGAGCACCCCAAGGTGAACTACTAGGTCTAATGAAACATTTATCCAGAAGGTCTTGCAATTGTGCTTTCAATTCTTTTAATTCTGTAGGAGCCATTCGGTATGGAGGAATAGAGATAGGTGTGGTACCAAGTAATAGGTCTATACTAAACTCTATTTCCTTTCTAGAGGTAAAGTAGTCAAATTCTCAGGAAAAAAATCAAGGTATTCTTGGACCATAGGTATTTGGTCTAAATTAGGGAATGCTATATTTGTATCTCTAACATAGGCTAAATATCCCATACAACCCTTCTTTAACAATTTCTCAGCACTAATGGCTGAAATTAAACTACTTAGCACTTCACTCGTATCTCCCTGAAATTCAAAAGTTTCCCCTGAAGGATTACGAAATGTCACCCTTTTCCCATTACAAACTAAAGTAGCAAGGCATTTGAACAACCAATCCATTCCCAGGATAAGATCAAATTCTAAAACCGGTAATTTAGTTAGATCAGCTTTCAAAATTTTATCATCTATCATCACTTCACAATAGGGATATATGTTCTTAACAGTGATTTCTTCCTTTAGAGAGGTAGACATAGTAAAAGGAATTTTTAATGATTGATAAGACAAACAAAATTTGGAAGCAAAATAAGTTGACACAAAGGAATGAGTTGCCCTAAAATCAAATAACACTCTTACCATAATAAATTGAATGGGAATAATACCTATAATAACTGCATTTGACTCTTGCACCTCTTGAGGTGCTAATGTGTATACCATTCCTCTGCCTCTTCCTGAAGGTTGTTTTGTAGGTCCTTCTATAGCACTTCCTCTTCCGAAACCTCTCCCAACTCCACTAGGTCTAGGACTTCTTTCTACCTATATTGTGGTCTGAGACATTTGAGGTCTGGTTTCTTTTCCTAATAGAGGAAAATCTCTAATCATATGACCTATCTGCCCACATCTAAAGCATCCCCCTGTTTCTTTATAATCCGTGCAATTTTCCACAAGTCTAGCATGGAGTTTGTACAGGAAGCCTCTGAGTACGAGCACTAGGTAGTCCATGAGTAACTGATGATCTTCCTATAAATGGCCTAGGTGGATGGTCAACTGGCATCCCTCGAAGATTACTTCGTGTCGTAAAAGACGATTGTGGTCGAGCACTAAATGTCCCTACTTCTTCTCTCCCTCTCGGTCTTATAGCACTCTCAGTTCTAACTTGCTTTTTTTGTTCTCAAACTATTCTGACTTCCATCTTCCTATTCTCATTCATTCTTGCCTTGTCCACTATCTGAGAATAGGAACCATAATCATTAGCAGCCAAGATTTTCTACAATGATGTTACTAACCCTCGTCTAAACTTGTCTATCCTTGCTGCTTCATTTGGTACTAGAGTAGGTACATACTTGCTCAGTTGATTAAATTGTCTAGCATACTTAGATACTGTCATATCTGGAGTTTGCACTAGCTTCTCAAACTCTATGGCTTTGGCTTGCCTAACACTCTTCGGTAGAAATTCCTAAAGTACCATTTCTTCAGACTTTTCCCAGGTAAAAGGAGTATTTCTTTTTAGCAACCTAGCCACATCTCTTTTGTACCACTCCTTTGCATCACCCCTCATTTGATATCCTGCAAATTCAATTGCTTTCTTATCTAGGTAATGAAGTATCTGAATCTTTGCCTCTATTTCTTCTAAAAATTCAATAGGATCTTCATCCCCTTTATAAACTGGAGACTTTAATTTCAAGAACCTCTCTAATAATTTTCTTTCTTCCTCCGACTCCATCTGTGGGGTGAAGGTGGAGCTGCAGCAATTTGAACTTTAGGAATAGGGGCTTGCTTTTGTTGTCCCTACTGTATTAACATTTCTGTTATCAGCTCATAATTCTTTTGTAATTGTTCAATTCTTTCCACTACTCTAACCATTTTGTCCTCAAGGATCGGCAGTGTTGGAGGAGGAGGCACTTCGTTTTCAGCTCTCCATACAGATTTTTCTAAAGGAACAACCCCTTCAAATCTGATTTTCCTCATTCCCCTTTTAGGTGCCATACTAAATCTATAAGTAGGAAGGAGATACATAGTTTAACGCACGACTCAATGCAGATCTAGATAGCAATGAAAATAAGACATAACAAAAAAATCCTATGCTTCATAGTATTCTTTCATATTTATTCTTATAAACCATTAACCTTTGCATTACTATAAACCAGGCTTTGATACCAACTCTGTCACACCCCAAAGTTTAATGGTGCGACGGTCCTAGGGTCTAGGTAGGCTTAAGGCCACCGAGCACCTCGTAGAACCCATAACTAAACTATTCCAATTATTTATCTTGGTTATTAACTTTAGCTAGGCTACAATCAATTTTTTTATTTATATTAATTCCCCAGATCATTAAAATCTTTCAATACTTATATAGTCACATACCACACTATTATAATATTACTTACAATATAACTTACTTAAGTACCATACTGATATCATTTTCAAAAGTACTACGGAGCAATTAGAGTTCCTACATCTTGTCAATAGCTTAAATATTAATATTTATTTACATTATTCACTAGCTTATTCTTGGAAGAAGGAAATCAAGAAGCTGTCGGATCAGGATCACCTTTACCTGAAACCACAGACGCTTGAATGGGTTGTCAACTCAATGAGATTATAGTGCCATATAGGTAGTATGTATAATGAAAAGTATCTTATGGTTTAACATTTATAGCAATACCATATGGCAGTACTATTATAGCTCATCAATAAAAATAAATTTGTAAAAAAAGATATTCATAGTAATCAGATCAATATCACAAGTGAGATATCAAAAGGGTTTCATAGTAATCAGATCAATATCACAAATGAAATGTCAATAAGGATTCATAGTATTCGAATCAAGTCACAAATGAAGTACCACTAATATGACAAATAATTACATATACATAGCACTGAATAAAATATATCACTATGTATATTCTAATGCTATCACATATTTCACATTTAGGGCAGTAACTTTTCCCTTTTATCACAAATCTCTATGTGCACAGTGCCTGATGGTATATTCCCCATCAAGATTAGGATTCTTTCATATTGGCTAACAAATGGCTTGGTACAATCAAAATAGGCATAGAGTCCAAATAGGTTTCAGAATCTATAATTCAAATATCGCAATAAACAAATAGTTTCAATACCAGCAATAGTATGCATTTGATCAAAAGTTCCAATACAATAAGGAAAGGTTACACACTATAACTCATCTTGAACTCAAATATTTGACTCCGTTCTATCACTTATGATTCTGAAATGATTTGTAGTAACCCCTTGACCTATATTCACATTTAAACATATTTTGCACTTTTAGTTTATTTATAGCTCTTTATTGACGTTCAAGGTTCTTTAATATTTTTATTCATTTAAAATCTAAAATTTTAGGGACATAATTTATACATATTGAACTTAATTTTCATCCATTTTATACCTATATTCATAGTTAAATCATTTAGATTAAGTTTAATGAACTTTAGTACAAATTGAGAAAATTTAGAAAATTTCAGCATGTGAGTCACTTGTATACTTTTATTTATAGGAGTTCATTAACCTATTTAAATAAACTAATTGCAGAACCAAAAGTTATAATTTTCTTAGTCTAAGTTGTCTCATTTACTTATTTAGCATTTCTAAATTCCCTCATCATTTAAACTTGCCCTTTTAACACAACATTTTTAACATCTTAAGCTATATTTTTGAAAAATTTTATAATTTTTGAAATTCATTTACATTGTCAAACAGTTTAAACACTATGTTGAAATATGTTCAGAATATCACACTGAGCAACCCGTATTTACTTAAGTATAAATCCTTTTCCTTTAATATGCCGAACTAGTTAACATTCTAGTCTAGTTCCCCATAAAATTTCATAATTTTTTAAGCTTGTTTAAATATTTAATTAAATAAAATACAGTGGCTAAATTTAAGTAGTTTCATTGAGACAGTTTGAAAATTATAGTTTCTATCTTTTATATGTTCAATTCCTTTTTTTTATCCTAACCAACTTATAAGATCTTAAATGATTAATTAACATGTTTTAAAGATAATTTTAAGCTTTGATTCATTAAATTAAATGTCTAAGCTTATAGAATTAAAAGGCAGAATTTAATATTTCTTACCTCTTTTAGTTCCTCTTGTTTTCTCTTCCTACTTATCACTTCTTGGTTTAAATCTTCCTTTAGAACACTTGTAGATACTTATGATCAATTGTTAAATAAGCTCTGACAGATTGGAGATCAATGAAATGAGAAGGGGAAGAAGGCTATGGTTATAAATTTTGTTGGAGGTGGAGAGGTGTAAAAGTGAGTTTCATCTCCTAATACACTTGTTTTCGTTTTGCTAAAGGGTGACTTACCTCTTGCCCTTCTTCTCTTTTTATAGTGTAGGATTTTGATTTCTAGGTGAGTGCTTTGAGTAGTAGATGATTCCTTTGATTTTTAGATGTATCATTTAAGTAGTAGATAAGTCCTTTGATTTGTAGTTGTATCCTTTGATTAGTAGATATTTCCTTTGAGTAGTAGATAGGTCCTTTCAGTAGTTGATAAGTCCTTTGATTAGTAGAGAAGTCCTTTGATTTGTAGATGTATCATTTGAGTAGTAGATGACTCATTTGATTTGTAGGTGATTCATTTGATATGTAAGTGACTAATTTGATTTTTTTTTTTAATAAAAAAATATTTATTTATCTCCTATTTATTTAATTTGCACAATATTTAGATCATAGAACTTTTAATGTATTTAGGGTGTTACACTTACCAAGTCACACACTTCACACTTATAATCATAACAAAAACTTTAGGGCATACACATTCCGATCACCTCAATGACCCTTGATGGTCTAGCTGAGCATGCAACTTATCAATATCACCAAAACTTCATAAATTATTTCAACATGCAAGCCTAGTTACATGACCAACTAAGGATTTTTACTTTAACTTGATCATGTTTACTTTTCAAATTTTAGTCATATAACTTGTTCATTTTCATTACAAGACTCAAGACCATTTGTTTTTCATGCTCATACACATTGATGCTTATTTAAGGGCATGTATTCCCAGATTGCACAAAAACATTTAATTATGCTTTGTAATCATTTAAGAATCCAATGATCATTATTAAACAATGATCGAGCAACATTCATTTAATTAAAATTCACCATGAGTAGGTACTTACCTTTGCTTAGCCATAACATGCCTAACTTGTCCAATATATGGACTTATCATAGGGGCAAATGATTAAATACAACTGTTCAAACAGACCAAACATGTCACATGTTATCATAGTCACTCAATTCAAAATAGTATCATACAAAACTTAATTGAGTCATGGAGCAAAAACCCCTCAAAGAATAATATACTCAGTAGCAAACTGCGAAAATAAAGCATAAAGCTCTAACATCATCTGACCAAAAGCAGCAGGTCCTACAATAGACACAAGCTCACTAATAGAATCTCCAGCAACACAAGGAGGAAAATAAATGTTCGCATCCTCATCAGCCGCGTGTTGTGGTCCAGAAGGCACACAACAATTTCATAAATTTACAAGATCTGCATAAGAGATAAGTTCAGTCTAAACTATTGTGGCATGTTCTATATCATTGTACAAATCTCACTTTTGAAAACTCACACTCGATTCCCCAAATAAGTTAAGCAAAACAAGTTAAATAACATAGTCAAACTAAGTAAATTAAACCAGAACTGACCAAACCATCAGCTCTGATACCACTAAATGTAACACCTTTTTTTTTTATCTCGTAGGATCAGAATAGGAGACGTTGCATTATATGCCGGAGGCACGTACATGCTTACTTATTAGTACAAAACTAGTATAAATAAAAACATAATATAGTAATTAAATGCTCAATTTACAAATCCTTTAAAATATACAGCGGAAGTCTTTGAAACCCAAACTTGCCTGAACAGTTCAATTATAAAATTCGAGGAAAATTTAAAACCATTAAATACAATAATGGAAACCCATTAAACATTTCTAAAAAGTTAGACAAATCTTTTAGAAAATATCAAGTGTTCCCTTTGGAGATTCAATTATGAAAATGAATAAACCAATTAATAAAACATTATCAAGGTGGTAGTAAAGTCCTCAGGAGTCCATTACACACATTTAATATTCCAATTCAATAAAATGAATCTCAAGACGAAACATCCTCAAATCCAAATTTAATAGATTCCACGATATCCAAAGTCCAATCTCAATGTAAAAGTTCAAGTCCATATTGAAAAAATCAAAATCCTCAAAGAGTTTAAGAAATAAAAAGAAAGAAAAATAATCGTGTTTAGATAAAATATAAGCCCTACAATCAAACTAATGCTCCCACTATTGTAAACCTAACACATGCCATGAGTTTACAATAAAAACTCACTCAAGTCTGGAAATAGAAGTCTTTCTCTGGCTACAGGTACTCGCGATCCACAGCAAACAAATCTTCAACCTACATGAGTTTAAAAAACATCGCACTGAGTATAAAACTCAGTGGTACATAAAAAAACATATGCATCACATAGCAAACAGGTATGTTTCATTGAAACAATACACGATATCGATATATATATATATATATATATATATATATATATATATATATATATATATAACATTTATTACAATAGTCCACAAAGGCAACTTATTTCTCAAACAATCATGCAATATCATTTATAATCAAGACATGCATGACATAAGAGCATATCACATAATTTAAACATCTATACCATGCCATAGGTATACATGTTGCATGCTATAACAGTTTCTCACAGTACGAGTGATTATGTCCACTTTTTCACTCCATGTTTTTAGACCAAAAACTCATAATCAATTCATATACAAGTCTACTTGCATTATATAAAATCACTTCAATCAATATATATATATAAGAACAAACTCATAATGGTGTTTATTCACATAACAAGTAGTTAAGTAATCTCATAGGGTCCTATTCGAAACGTAATATAAGGAATACAAACACTTAGGTATTAATGATCATATTTCTTCATATTCCGAATGTACACTTCATTAAAACGTCATTAAGACATAAATCACATCAGAATGAATTCAAAATATATTTCATATTAGATAAATTTATAGCATATTTATTATATCAGGATATAATTAGAATATGTACCATAACAAATAGATGATAGTTTCACTGCTAAATCAGAACGTTATTAGTGTCATTGACAAATCAAAATATTGTCAATCTCATTGCCAAATCAGAATATCATTAGAACATATATACAATTACAAAAATATATCAAAACACATACTATTACAGTATGATATCAATCATATGCTTTAATCTTTTTATTTATGGGCCTTATTAGTAACTTAGAAGAAATAAAAGCAGAATGGGTATCAAATTCAAAATCAGAATGACATAATAGCCAACAGAATAGATTAGGCAAAAGCCTACAAGACGATGGCATAAGCCTACTGAACATTGGTGCGCGTCTACAACCTGAGTGGGACACTCTGTGTCCAGCATATGATCATAGCTCAAATCTAATAATCAGTAGCATGCTCAGTATATCAGTATCAGTATATCCATATTCATACAACTATTCAAGCCAGTATATAATAAGGGCCCAAATGTTTAGTTATAGTTCTTTACATTTGTATTTGAGTCCAATCACAAATAGAATCTCAAAAGTCAACTATAGCATCACAAGCATTCATAGACATACCTGGTTGTCTCTTCAACTTCATTATACACAAAGGAACTCATAGGTCCCCATGTGTCACGATAATCATAACATAATCCGAGTCAGATCTCATAGCATGCTTTATTTCATAAATAGATAATCGTATTATAGCAACTACGCAACTAAGACCATAGTAGGAGCCCATTAGTTCTTTTAGGTTGATTCAATTTAATTCCATTTTCAAGTAACAATAATAAAATCCAGAATATTCATTCTCATGTACATAAAATAAATAGTTCAAGTCACTTGATTAAGGTAGCATTAATCCATATATGTCTTAGTCCAATATCACTCAAGATAATAAGCAAGTAAGCGTACTTGGTGCATAGCATTAAGCCTTCCGTGACATAATTCCAAATTGGTATTACCAAGTCAATTTCACACATTTAGTTCATGGTAGTTCATAGGTCAAATAAATCAACGTTACAATAGCAAAGTTCTAGTGTGTCTTCTAACATCTTATTATATTATGCAAGTAAGCATAATATCACACATCATATTTAGCTCATATCATATAAAAGACCAATCACAAGCCACCTTAACTAATGTTTATTTCAACATGCAATCATGCAACACATAACATTAGAATTGAATAGATCATTAGGATAATCAATTCATCAAATCATAACCATTTAACCAAATTCTTCAATCTGATTTCATAGTCCAATATTAAACCAAAGTTACTTAATTGTCACATTCAGACATACATTCAATTCTTAGGTCATATTAACTAGTACAATCAAGCAATAACTCTCAATTAAAATGAACTAAACATGGTTCCTATCTTATGTGTTCTTATTTGACTTCCATATGATATATTAGTCACATTTAAAGAGGATTTTAAAGATTACCACATCAAGGATGCATTAGGTATGCATTTAGAGCGTTTAGGCATCATTAAGAGGTAAAAAAATACACAATCACACTTTGAGAGTCAGGAGAGTCCACGACTTGGGTGTTGTCTCTAAATATCCATGGTTTGGGCATGTCAGCATTTTGTTCACGAACAAGTTTTAGTGTTTAGATCATAACTTGAGTTAAAAGCAACTGGTGGGAGACTCTCTTGCCAAGGTAATAGCATTGGGTGATCCTACTTCTTAGCAAAAGTAGGGTATGAGAGAGCTCCCAAGCACGCAATAGAGACCCCTATAAAGGAGCCTCCAAAAATTGCCAAAACATGCACCTCTTCGCCTGTGAAGGACAAATAAGATCAGAATAATCATGACAGATATGCCAAGTTAAGGACTAAGTTAGTACTCACCTGAGTAATAGTCAAATCATTAAGTCTCTCTCTCTTAGGGAATAATGGTCAATTTGGTTATGCTTCCTCACAAAATTTGGCTTAAATCAGCCCATCACAGGAACCTCCCACGGCACCTCCCAGTTCAAAATAAGAGCAATGAAAGGGAAACAAAGGTAAGCCCAAGCCTGCAAAATAGATGGTAAAAGAGGAAAATAGTAGAAGAAGAACAACTCAGAAGAAGTTTACAATTCAGACGACTTATCTTCCATATGGTTGTAGTGCCACCTAAACCGGTCCGATCCCCGTGACTGTACACACTCATATCATGGTACATCATAGATATAAAGGCTTTGCCCCAATCATACTCCCCAATCCTGTCTAAGTCGACTAGGAACTGGATGAAACCAAGATCTTTATGAACAGTCTAATCATGTGCAATCGTACAGGCTAAAATCATCAAGATGGAAGCATGAGCCAATTGGTCAGCAGTAACTTTGCCCTCATCAACACGACACAAATCTAAGACCTGCTCACATAATACACTACGCCGATATGAGTCGCAGGCATCAAGCTCTATCATAAAGCCCAACAAATCAGCCAAGCGATCGGGCTCGAGTAAGGAATGATCCACGTCCACCGGGCAAGGGCCAAAATGAATCCCCATCAACACAGCAAACTCAAAGGGAGTCATTGTCCACTCCCCAACCGACGTATGGAATGTTCCTGTGGTGTCTCAACAACGTTCTACCAAAGCCCTCCATAAAGCATGGTATGCAATACTAGTCTCTAGCATAGCAAATTAATCAAGGCCAGAAGGGGATATCTGATATCGAACCTCTAGGTGCCTCTCAAAGATATGTCAAACAACAATCAGATCCTTTAGCACACTGCTAGAATAGACGGTTGCTTAAACCAGACATTACAATGCAAAAAAAAAAAAAAAAAATCGTATAGGAAGGCAATAAGTAAACAGGCTAATCACAAGGTATTCAAACCATTAGTAGGGTTTTTTAGATCAACTACAGAAGTTTTCAAACTTACACCAGGGTATTCAAACCAGTTACAGAAGTTTTCAAACTTACACAAGGGTATTTAAACCAACTATAGAAGTTTTCAAACTTGCAATAGGGCTTTCAGATCAATTATAGAGTATTCAAACTCAGCACGGAGTTTTCAAACCAGTTATAGAGTTCTCAAACTCATAACAGGGCTTTCAGACCAAATTTAGACCATTAATAGGGTTTTCAAAATAGAATTCTCAAACTCACAATAGGGTTTTCCTATCAAATTCGAACCATTACACGATTCCAAACCAAGTTCAGACAAGCAACAGGGTTTTCAGACTAGTTATAGAGTTTTTATACTCAGAATAGGGTTTTCATATCAGTTATAGAGTTTTTAGACTCATAATAGGGTTTTCAGATCAGTTATAGAGTTTTCAGACTTACACAGGGTATTCAAACTAACTATAGAAATTTTCAGACTTACATTAGGGTGTTCAGACCGACTACAAGGTTTCTACACCAAGGTCATACCATTTATAGGGTTTTAAAACCAGCTATAATATTTTCATACTAAGAATCGGGCTTTCATACCAGTTATAGAGTTTTCAAACTTACACAAGATTATTTAGACCAACTACAGAAGTTTTCAGACTTACACCAAGGTTTTTATGCCAATTGCAAAGTTTTTAGACTCAGAACAGGGTTTTCAAACTAATTAATAGAGAGTTTTCAAACTCCCATCAAAATATTTGAACCCATCAGACTCCTCTCAGGACCGATCACTGGCTCACCAGAGGTCAAAGTCCCAATCAAAGCTAGAACAAGCAATAAGGGCAAAATGGTAATTCCTTATAATTAGGGACCACACTGTAAAATGTATTCGGACTTCGACCGGGACTACCTATAGGGCCTAAGGAGGCTACATCTTCAATCATAGATGAAATTATACCTAAAATCTAGATAGAGAAGATTTTGGGGCAAAAGTGCAATTTTTAAAAATTTAAGGACCTAATTACAGTTTTAACAATGTGATAAAAAACATCATCCTAATATCCTATGCTTCTATGAGTCATATGCAACAATCAGTGTTCGAGTTTGACTTATCAGGCATGCAATTAGGGACAAGACAGTAAAAATGAAGTTTGAAGGGTTAATCAAGATAAATACCATGCTCTGCCCAACAATCAAAATATGAAAGGCTCGATCCTTCAAGATGATGTCTGGGGCAGCAGCACTCATACCCAAAGGCGCGTGCCTAAGCTACTGATTCATCTTTGTTGTAACATCTCAATTTTTGGATATTGAAAAAAATAAGAAAGTCGATTTTTATTGTGATTTCATTTTTTTTATTGATTTAAAAATCAATTTGTTTTATTATAGTTTATCTTTCACAGTAATTTTTTGTATTTATATAAATGAATATTGAAAATATTATCAAGTGAGAAATTTTACACAATAGTTTATTTTAGCTTTTCTATTTATTTAGTATTCGAAGTTATTTGATTTATTTTACCAATAAATTATTGGTTTGTTATTACAATTTTTAATAATTAGTTGCAAAAAATAAGAATTAGGAATAAATATTATTATTATCTATCATTTATTAGCCAAGTGGATTTATTAAAATACAAATATATCTAATTCAATACTAATGTTACTTATTAATTATTATAATAAGTATGTAGATAGTAAAATGCACAATTTGTGATTTATAGTGTATTTTTATTTGAGATAAAAGTAAGACAAATATGAATATAAGATAAAGGTAAAGAAATAAAATAATAATAATAAGAGAATAAACATTTCCATTTTCACTCCCTCTCTCGTTTTCCCTCTCCCTCTCCTCCATTCCCGTCGATCAGCTCCCCCTCTCTGTCACTTTCATCTCAGGCCAAACAGCAGCAAGAACCACTGTTATTCCGACCTCTCTCTTTCCCTCTCTCTCACTCTTCCATTTTCACGGCCTCTCTCTCGATCAGAAACGACAACCTCGCTTCCCAGCCACTGCTAACCATGAACAAGGAGGCTGAGGCGGTGATCGCTCCTTCTTGCGTTGCCAGACCAGGTCCTGTTGTCCTCTCATGTACATCTGGTCCCCAGAACAACCTCCTCTCTGTGCTACACGACTGTCTCTTTCGGCAGTTGCATTTCTCTGAACGCCGGCGGACTGGATCACTCCCGACAATCCATTCATGGTCAGGTGAGTCGAAAATCGACTCTCATCAGCTTTGATTCCTTTATTTTTCTACAGATTAAGTTTTTGAATGAAATTTAGAGTTTAGGTATAAACAAGTAAAATTTGGGAATTTTTTAGATTGAGTCTCTTTATGACAAAATTAATTTGGAGTTTGAAGAATTCACGAAAATCTGAATGTTTTTGTGTGTTGATTGTGAATTTCTGGCAATGACGATTTTCCGGCCATGTTCTGTGGTGGTTCTGGCGATGACGGCAGAGCTCCGGTGAGGCTTTGAGAGACAATGTCCTCTCCTCGACGCGAGAAATGCTATGATATAATTAGATTTTTCATCCAGAGGTTAGTGCTTATTTTATACATTAATTTAAATATTATTGAAGTCAAAATAAATATAATTTTTATTGAGAAGTTATGATTTTATTTGAATATAATTGTGAAACTTGATAATTTGGAATTAGTTAAATAGATTGGTTTACGAATTGAAGTTTATTATATAATTTATGACTTAATGAAGTTGAATAATTTAAATATTAAATGAAGAATATGGTGCTTAGAAATGAAATTTTTGACTTTGTTTGAATTAGAAATGAAACTTGAATTTAGTTCATATATTAAGACTAGTAGGTTGAATTATTAAATAAATTGATTGTGGTTGAGTACAATTATGAATTGAATTAGTAATTAAATGTTGATGGTGTATTGGTTTCTTTTAAATATTTGATTTTCAAAGAATATAAGCTAAATTGTGATTATAAATTATAATTATGTATTGTAATTAATGTTTATGAATGGAGGATGAGAAATACATCGTGTTGGCTGCCCGTGGACTTGGGCTGTGATTTGATACTTAATTGTGTATTTTTGATACAATGAATGGTTTCATTTATAGAGAAAATGCTGTTGAAATTTTATTAACTATGAATGAGCTATTAATAAAATTGTGTTCAATATTTGATTAATGAAATGTAATAAAGAGTAGACCTATAAATAATATTAAATGTCATAGGTTTATATGCAGTTCTTATATTACACATAGTGAATGAATGATTTCTTGAGTATGTGTATCAAATATGGAAAAAGAATTTTGTGACAAATATGTTATGATTAATTATGAGCTATAAGGGTTTAGTATAACTTCTAAACCAAGCAATTACTGTGATAGTGAAAAGGTTAAAGAAAGAATGAGTTTGTAAGAAATGTTATGAAATAATAAGAAAATAAGTATTGGACTCAATACACTTAGTGTGAATTTATTGTATGATCTGATTTATTTTGTAAGGTGAACATGCTTGACTTCGATGCCATTCTGATATGCTATCAGCTATGATCATATGCTAAATTCTGGATGTCTTCTTTTTTAGTGGATGCGCTCTATCTGTATCTATTAGGCTCCATATGCCCCTATGATTTTTTTGGCAATTAAATTGCCATTATGTGTAAGTTTGGGCTCTAGATGCTTCTGTGATTATTTGTATAAGTTTGGGCTTTGAATTACGCCTCTGATTCTGTTTTTGGTTTTCTTTTGAAATCTTATTTGCTTCATCTTTCCTAAGTGTATATGAGTCCCTTAGGAAAGATATGATTTCAAGATAAGAAAATTAAGTTAATAAGCTTATGTTATATGATTCTGGTTTATTATATGTTATTAACAATGAGAATATGGGAATACGGTAACCAAAAGATAATTATGATATGTAAGATGGATGTTAGTTTTAAATTAAATAGTATGTTTAACTGAAAATATAGAATAAAGGTAACGAATACATGATATGATATTTAAAAAGGTAAAGAAAATATGATATGATATTTATATTGACTAATATGATAGCTGTTGTTTTTTTTTTTTAGTAAAAATTATTTTGTAATTTTATAAGTCATTTCTAAAATATATCTTTTCAAAATCTATGCTTAAATTAATGTATGTAATAAGCACAACTAAGTTTTATATTCAGTGTGTGGAGTTTTTCATGCATAGATTGAAGATTGTGTATAGTCATGATTCAGAACTCCAGTATCAGCATCAGAGGTGGTAGAGGACATGTCAACTGACTTGAGCATGGAAGTACTCAGAATTTGACCTGTGGTATAAGAGATTTTAATTGGAGTAAATGTATTTTAGGTTGGATGGTTTTTATATAATTAAAGTGAACTTGTCATTTGTTGTTTTAAATTTTATGAAAATTTATCTATTTGGACATTAATTATTATGCTTTAAGGTTTTATATGAAAACTTAAGTTTTATATTCCATTATCTAAAAATGATATGTTTTGATGCCATATTAGAATTTTATGAATTCCATACTTTAACTCCTTTAAGGTATTTGTTTTTAAGTATCACATATATTTAAATGTTTTACATGTGCCATTTTAATAAATGTTTTATAAACTTCAGATATAAGATTTTTATTATTCCAAAAACTTTCAAATTATAAAGTTTTTCGCAAATACATTAAATGTAAATAATATTTATACATTCTCTTAAATAAATTGTTTTTTTATATATGCTCATAATTGAGAGAAACAAATTCTAACTCAAAAATATATTTTTATACAAATAAGTAAATAATGTGATAAGCAATTTTATGTCTCTGGCATACAATGTGATACTTACTGTTTAGTTCTACAGGACCAAATAAAGGGTGTTACATTTGTAGAACTCCACAAAATAACCTTTTAAAGAGAGAGTGAGAATGAGAGAGGTGGTGCAAAGAAGCCTTCACCACCCCCTCTCCTATTTATAAAGAGTGGAAGATGACCAATTTGCCCTTGCTCGAAAGATCAAACTTTTCAAGATATATTCGAACTCAGAATGTCATATAGTTTAAGGAAAAATTACCATAGTGGATACCCAAATGCAACAACACCTTCTAATCTAATACAATAATAGAGAAGGCTCGAAAAATCAGACAGATCGGATCGGCTTCAGAAAAATTTTCTTAGAATTAGATGAAATTAACATAGAATGTTCTAGACATAACGAGAGACTTTCAGGCATGATTTTCAGACCAAACTTGCTTTTAGAAGTGCTGAAATTGGGGTCCGACAAATCAGGCCGTGATCAGCTCCGATCTCTCATAGGGGAGCGAACTATTAACCATGATTTTAGCACCAGGCTTTAGAAAATTCCATCACGATTCCAACGGCATGAGAATTAGCTCAATCAAATGTCATTTAGGCCTCGAACAGACCACCAAAAGGCGAAAGGCGCAAATTGAGCTAAAGAGGGGCAAAAGCATAAAACTACCTCAGTTGGTACCAACCACCTGGCCGGCAGTACCAACCAAGGCTGCTAGGTATGTATCCAGTGGTTGCTAGTGATTGTGCCCTAGGCCAATAGTTTGGAGCTTATGTTATTTGAATTTAATTAATAAAGAGGTTAATTTTATTATTATTATATTTCGTGAAGTTTTGGCATGTTGCTTTATAATAATATGTATATCCCTAGTCATAAGTGAAATATTGACTAGTATAAGTTTGACTGTGTATGGTGATGCTATTCAAGCTTATAGGTACTTGTGGGATAATGTATTGGATAGACCCGATTTGAGATCATTACATGGTTCGATGTCATTAATGATCTCAATATGGTTATGTCATTGAATCCTTAGACCTGAGGTCGTCACAGTGTCCTAGATGAGGAGCATTGTGTTTTAATATGATCAAACGTCATCTTTAATCGAATGGCTATAAAGGTTATGGTTGAGCATAATGTAAATCATGCAAAGGATATTGCACAATCGAGATGGGATTTGTTCCTCTTTCATAAGAGAGATATCTTTTGGGCCCCTTGATAAGTAGGATTGAGAAATGCATGGTCGTGCTCAAATAAATTGATATAGAGAGATCAATTTGATTTGATTTATCAGTCTGCTTACAAATTGAGAAATGGATATGTTTGAACAATATAAGTATGTTCAAATTAGATATGTTTGAACAATATAAAGTGATCCATGACTTATGCTCAAATTAGATATCGTGTAACAAAAGGAATCATGACATGTATCATTAGGTTTTATATTAGACAAATAATTTCATATTTATTGGGTAATCATAATGTCTGGCTAGAGACCGCCTATGATTTGTGGGCTGCATTGTGAGTATGGCCCACTGCCAACTAAATATGGACCTATTGGGTCGCACACTAAATTATCATGGACAAGCATAAGGTTTTGATGGGCTTGAAATTTGATTCAATGTCCAAGGGATTAAAAGAATTAGATTAGGCAAATTGGGCTTTAAATTAGGTTTAAAAGCCCATTAGCAAAATCTAATATGAAGACTTTTTTATTAGGGTTTTATTTTATATATATAAATGTTATATATATATATATATATATATATATATATAAACAAAACGTAAGGACCGTTTTACTTCAAAAATATCAGAATAACATACATAAAAATACATAAAGTAAACAGACTAATAATATTTATTATTAATGCATATTTAATATTAATACATATTCAGAATATGGTTCGTGGCGTTGTTAAACCATAGCGTTGGGCTTTACCCGAAAATTCCTCTTACGAGAGAATCTTGGACCCCAGGTTAGCGGTATTCCAGCCTATAAACCAATATTCCTTAAATGTAATTAATATTAAATTTATTATAGTATGAACAAGTACTGTATAAATTTAAATAAACACTGTAAAGATGTTATTTTTAGTTTTTAGGTTTAGGGTTCCTGCAACCTTAACCTGGGATCCCCAGAGTTAAGTCAGAGTGAGGAGGGAGAAAAGAAATGTGTCGTCAACACGAGCTTATAATAGTAGCAGGTGATATAAGAAAAGAAAACAACTTTATTTAATTACAAAATTGAAATACAAGATTGAAATATAAACTTGGAAAAAACTTACAAATATTTTAGCTTAAAGCTTCCCTTAGACTTTGAGTTCTTACAAATGAACAAGAGAGAGAGAAGTACAAGAGAGAGGGAGAGAGGTGCTATTTTTTAATCCAAATGGCATTACATTCCATTCATACTGTCCAAATAGAACTGTAAATGCAGTTTTATATCTATCTTTAGGATGAATCTGTATTTGCCATTATCCTGACTTCATATCAAATTTACTAAAGATATTTGCATTATATAATCTTTTTAAAAGATCTTTTTTATTAGGAATTAGATATCTTATCCATTTTAATGCTGTATTTAAAGGTTTATAGTTTATCACTAGTCTAGGAACTCCTCTTTCTATTTCAGCACTTTTATTTACATAAAATGCTGCACAAGACCAAGGACTCCTTGATATACAAATTAATTTTTTCTCTTCTAATTCTTTAATCTCTTTTTTACAATGTTCTATCATCTCAGGACTCATTTGTATGGGTCTGGCTTTAGTTTTAATAGTCTTCTCATCAAAATCTTTTTCATATGGCAAATCAATTACATGCTGCTTCCTATTCCAAAAGGCATTTGGATGATCAGCACATAAGTGGTTTTCCATATATTCTCTTAAATTTTTTATTTTATTCTGTATAAATTGATTCTCCAACTGACTCTTTATTCTCTTTAAATGTACATTATTTTTTAAATCTTTTAAGTCTTCTTCCTTGGATTTTATCAATGAATTAATTTCTAATGTCTTGATTGAA